>JASDQU010438316.1:46410-63881 GCA_032191745.1 Picea mariana
TTATTTAATATAAGATATTGTTCACTGGATATTTGTGTTATTCTTCATATCTCTGTGTGTATTGTACCCAGTTTGTTAATCAATTCGTTTCACTCCTAAATCCAGATCAATAATACTCATTCTATCAGTTTCAAAGCTTGATTAGGAAATGACACAAATAATCTAGTGGAGATGATGGCACTAAAGTTAACCCTTACACTTGCAACTGAGCATGGTCATTTAAAACTACAGATATTTGGGGACTCCCTATTAGTAATCAAATGGTTTAAAAAGGAATGTTTTAAGGAACTTTACTTTATAGCCATTGCATGACGAAATATGGGGTATACATGATGGATTTTCACAAATCTTAAACAATCATATCTATAGAGAAATGAATCAATTGGCAAATTCTCTGTCAAAGGAGGGATTATAGTTGGCTCAAGGTGCATGGTGGACTAAGGAGACTCAAAATGGTTGTAGCACATAATATGGACACATTTCTTTCTTATGAAGTAGTTATAATGATTTTCCTCTATTGCTCATAATGATTGAAAACACTTCAAGAATTTTTTGTATAAGGCATTTTATAAATAAAACTAGCAAGATTGTCTCTTTGTCTTATTTTTTGAAGGAACAATAGGCTCTTGGGGCTAAGAACATGTGTTTCCTCCTAAGAGGTCACAAATTCAAATCCAGAGGGGGGTAGGGTATGCATACCTCCGTAGACTTTAGCAGTCAAATCACTGCGTGGAGGGGGTCCCTTGTCCCACAAACAAAGGGGTCTCATACACCAATTTGGTGTGTGGCTTGGTAGTGACCTTAAAATTAGTTTATTATTATTATTATTATTATTATTATTATGTGAAATTTGTCATATGTTTTTTGTTAACTTAAGTAATGGAGGATGTACATCTAAATGTCTCTTTTTACCCTAAAGAAGGTTGTTTGAATGTTAGTCAACATCTCATATATGTTGTTTGGGGTTCATAGCTTGAGTAGTTGAGTAGCATGTGTGTTATCGAGCTTGAGTGATTGGGTAGCATGTTTGTTATCCTTCCCAGTGGGGTTCAATTCCCACAAAGTGACAAAATTAAAAGAAAGTGAAAATGACATTAGTCTCATAACCTATAGATACTTCTATTATTAATGTTATATATAAAAATCGGTGATACCTTCGTCCGGACAAAAGATAAAAACAAAAATCAAGGATACCTTCGTAGTAACATAAACAAACCAAAAAAAAAATCAATGATACCTTCGTACTAACAGAGAAAAAAAAAGTCTGTGATACCTTCGTCCTAACAAAGACAAAAAAATTTCAAAATACAATTATTTGATAAGAAGCCTGAAAATAGTTATTTGGTAGTTCTGTCCTTGTGAACGTACAATTTTTTTGAAACAACCCAAGAAAGTGCCAATTTTAGCATGCCAAGCTTAAGTATGAAATGAGATATTTTGACTTCCTCATTTAACTCTGCTTCAACTGTAATATAAATCTCAATTATTTACGTCATTCCATACTTATATATCTTCATAATTGTGCATAAACTCTCCAAATCCGGAATACTTCAAAAGCCGTACGTCACCAAAGCTTTCATGGAGCCGTGGAATCTCATTCTCCCGTTTTCTGGTAGTAGGTGTGCATTGAAAGAGCTTAATGTCGTCCGTATGGATACAGTGAAGTCCAAGATACCTCTATAAATGCCGTTACCATCAGAGTCGTTTTTTACGCGTTATTCAAAATGCATTTTTCCGGGTCAATCTCTTCACTAATATCGGGTGAAAAGGATTTTCATAATTTCTCTTCACTAATATCCGGTGAAAAGGATTTTCAGAATTTCAGTTGTTTTACTGGATTTCAAGTTTTTCTTCATTTATTGGATTTTAAGTTTTTATCCATTTATGAATAATTAAAAATTATTTAAAATCTATGTTTTACGAGTTTGAGGTATTAAAAAAATATATAAATTATTTTAGATTACAATATATTCAAATAATAATATATTTTAAATTTTATTTCAAAAAATGGAAGATAAAAAAAAATAATTCTATGTTTTTGCTGAAATTGTAATATAAATTATTAAACTTTACTAAGTTAATATATTAAATTTTATTTTTAGAATTTAAAAGTATCAATTTAGAAATGTATTAAAATCTGTAAAAGTAAAACTTTATTTCAAATTATTAATTTAAATTATGTTAACAATTATATGAATATATAAATATAATGTGAAAATACAATACAAATCAATGATATGGGTGTTGATTTATTCTATTTTCATGTTTAGTCTAGATTCAAAGGCAAACATAAGTGTTTATTAATAGATATAAAGTGAGTATTATTAAGTTTTTAAATTTAAATAATTTTTGAAATAAGATTTACTTGTACTTTGACTTTGGTCTTTTGTTTTATATTGATATTTTGAATAAATATAATAAAATAATTGTAATAAATTAGGGTTTTATAATAATTGAAAAATAATATTTGTATTTTAATTTAAAATTGGTACTTATTGATGGTGTTGTTTAAATGTTCTAGGTTGTGGCATTTTTTTCAGCAATCTATAAATCTAGGTGAAATCCCAATTTTGATTGTTTGAATTGTATTTCTGAATGTATAAATGCTGATTTCAGGCAAAAATTAAATAGATAATATCACCTAAAAATAGCCAAAACATAGAATTTTAATTGAAACTTGTTCCAAGTTCCCAATTCTTTGATGTTGAAGCTCCCAAAAAAACTCCCAAATTTCCCAAACCTTCCAAACTAATTGAAGACCTTTAGTACCCGTTCTCAAACTCCTAAAAACGTGGAAAACCTCCATACAACTATGCTTAAAATTCTTTTGAACTTAATGAAATTTTGGATAATCTAAAACTATCAAAAACTAAACTTAAATCATAATCAAATATATCATTTCACGCAAAAACTTAAATTATAGTAAAACTATAATCATATTAAAATTCTCATAATAATAATCATGTTTAAAATTCTCTCACTCTCGCCCCCGGGGGGCAGCGCAATTGGCAAGTGCCGTGAAAATGAAGTTCCATGAGGTTTCGAGTTCAACTCTGTCGCGTAAGGGGCATCGTGGACACACCAGGTTAGCGGTTGGATAACATGGCCACATGTAAACATGGCCACATGTAACGCGAGCACGTGCCCAACTCTCCCACTCTCCTTACTAAGTTTAGACATTTAATAACTACCCCATAAAATCATGTATACTTCAGTATCTCTGATTCATAAGTAAAAATTTCAAAATGAAAGGGTCTATCAAGTTTGGATAGAAAATTTGAAACTAAACAAAAACAGTTTAAGCATAAATTACCCATCAAATTCCATTCCTTTCTCTGAATTACTTCAAACCCTACAATTTATACATGACTCCACACTACAATTAGGGTATGAGGTGATTATTGGTAACTATCAAATAAGCATGTTTAAAAACTAAACATATCGGTCAAAACCATGATCTATCACCGGAATCCAAGCCAATTTTTTTTTTCCTTGCGCATAAAAATCGTCAAAAACACGAACTCTTATTGTGAGGTCCTATAACACGCCTCTGAGACATGGCCTGACTTCTGTACCACCGTTTCAATCAGAGGGTGCGATAGTCGACTCCATCGGCGAGGATAGTGTCACAACCCCAACGCCAACACCCGCCAGAGTCAGTCCATACCAACCGAATAACGCCGACGTCATCAGAACCTTCTAAAAGCAAACCCCAAAAGTCAATACGCGAACGAAAATGGAGGAGCCCACCTACCAAAAACCCTTTTAAAATCCAATTCATCCGGATCTGGGGAGAAATGCATAGGATCCGGAGAGAAGCGTCAAGAATTGGATTTACCCCTTTGTTTCCGTTTCAACCGTCTTAAAAAGCATTGGGGATTGGCAGCCAGGAAGTGTCAAGAACCCTTCGGCCCCCGTCAATTCCCTGCCATGACAGAATCGAATGGACGCAGTGACGAGCTGAAGCTTGCGATTCAGCCAAAAAAGATGGAGCGCCAAGTAAGCCACAAAGAACAGCAGCAGCTGGCCGCCCGGCCTTTGCGAGCCGAGTCCCCGCTGGACGGCGACGATTACCTGGGCCTCAAGAAACGACGAAAGCGACGCCGACAACGCTGCTGTGCCTGCTGCGTCGTGAGCCTCATCGTGGTCGCGATTATCATCCTGGTTCTGGCGCTGACGGTGTTCAAAACGAAGGACCCCAAGATGAGCGTCAAGTCCGTGACGCTGGAAGGCCTGAGCTACGGCATAGATCAGGCCACGCTGAAGCTCCACCTGAACGTAACCGTGGTCTCGGAAATGTCGATCAAGAACCCGAACAAGGCCGCCAGTTTCAAGTTCGGGGACAGCATCGCCTTCATCTCGTACCACGGGTCGGCGGTGGGGCAAGCCCTCATCCCCGCCGGGAAAATCAAGGCCGACAAGACCGCCGATATGAAGGTCCGTGTGACGATCTTCACAGATGTTCTGCTCTCCAATTCCAATCTGCTTCCCGACGGGATATCGGGGTCGGTGCCCATAAGCGCCTCCACGAAGCTTGCAGGGAAGGTTGATCTGCTGCATATTATTAAGAAGCATGTAACTATATATTCTGTCTGCGATGTAGTTATTAGTTTATCCAACAAGAGTGCCGATGTACAGCGCTGCTCTCGTAGCGTGAAGATCTGACAGAGGTAAAAGTTTTTAGTTTTGAAATGTTTTTCAGGAATCGGTGGACATAGTATTGAATTCTATGGTATATATATGTAGGTAATTTACACGGCCTAAAATTTTCGATTAATCTGCTTGTGTTCCCTAAACTAATTTCTAGGAATTTCAAGGTAGGGCAAGTATCTCATTGTTGAGAATTGAGCCTAGGCAAGTAGAGATCAAATGCCCTTAATTTAGTGTTGAATCTTGCCCCTTGACAAGGTCGGCATGTTGGAAGCATATACATGTATATCTTTTAGGAGTGGGAAGTATGTACATTGAAGATAAATGTAACTATTTATGATAAAACACATGTTTATTTTCCCTTCCTATAAATTTTTGTTGTCAATTTGGGGAAGGTAATTCATATTAAATTTGAATTATTAAATAATGAAAAGGATGAAAAAGGTTCACACCCACATATTTAATTGATTTATTTTCTTTCTTTTCACCTTTTATGGGTTGAGAAGGTGATTATACAAATGTGCATCTTGAGAGGGTGGATTGGGTTGTGAGTGGTGAAATGGTGAATTTGTGTACATACCTTACGTAGTTGTGGTACACTAAGTAAATTGCTCAAAGATTTGGTTCATTTAAAAAAAAAATTAAAAAAATTACATAGGATGTGAATTATTTTTCAATCTTAACTTATTAACATATATAAAGACAAAGCTCCTCCCCTCTAATAATAGTCCTTATTGATAACTTGGTGAAACTCAACAAAACTCAAACCAAATACCACTTAATGAATTTTACCTTATAATTGTACATTCAAATGAATTAAGTTGACCCACTAAATTTAAAGCTCTATCACTTATTTGTAATTCTTTAATTATTTTTCTATTATTTTTACTTGTAAATTTTAATATGCATCTAAATTCTTTCCTTACAAAAATAATATATATAACCTTTTCATTTATCCATAACTTCTATGTGATTAAAATAAAATAATGAAAAAAAAATATTTTCCTTTTTTATGTGGTTGAGTCAAAATTTTAAAAATTAGTTATTAGTTATCCATTTAAAAAATATTTTCTCTTTTTATGCGGTTGAAACAAAATTTTAAAAATTAATTATTAGTTATATAAAGACAAACGATAATAATAGTAATCCTCATTGATAACTTGGTGAAACTCAACAAAATTCAAATCAAATACCTCTTAATGAATTTTACCTTATAATTATAATTATACATTCAAATGAATTAAGTTGATCCACTAAACTTAAAGCTCTATCACTTATTTTTAATTTCTTAATTATTTTTCTATTTTTTTTCCTTGTAAATTTTCATATGCATCCAAATTCTTTTCTTACAAAAATAATATATATAACTTTTTCATTTATCCATAACTCTTATATGATTAACTTAGGATAATGAAAAAAACTATTTTTCCATGAAATTAGTTTTTATGTGGTTGAGACAAAATTTTAAAAATTAGTTATTAGTTATTCATACCTCCTTTATGGTTTATATAGAAAACAAAATAAAAATAAAATTATTTTCAGTTAGTTTTTGTGGTTGAGAAAAAAATTGAAAAATAAATTTCCTATAAAATTAGTTTTTATTTTTCCATAAAATTAATATGATAATAACTCTTTTATACTATATTATATTAAGTTGAGACAAAATAAGAATAAAAAAAAATGTTTTCTATAAAGTTTGTTTTTATGTAGTTGAGAAAAAATAAAAAAATAAATTTAGTATCAAGTTAATTAGTTTATTTTTATTTTTCCATGAAATTAACATGATAATATTGCACTTTTTGCATTTCAACCTACTTTGAAATCACTTTTGATAATCAATTTTTATAGATAATTTACTTCTTTTAAATATTTAGTTGTTGGTTTCAATCATAAATTTAATTGAAATTTTAATGGAAAAAAAAATCCAACATGAAAGGCATATTACAACTTGGATCCATTATAAATATGTTGAATTTTGATATTGTAATTAAAATAAATCACTATTCTTTAGCTTTGTAACTTCAATAAAAAAAAAAAATTATAATTGTGAGCTTTAGGGTGAAAGTATATCGCAAGAAACTTGGAATATAGTTAAGCAAATACAAAAACAACTCATTACTTGCAATTTCAAAATAAAAATAAAAACAATACTTTCTACCTCTTTCTCCTCATAGAAGTGAGTATTCTCCCAATTGAATGGGAAGCCCTAAGGTAATGTATTGTATACAAGAACATACTAGAAAACATGACCAAGACAAAGTTCTCATCATTGCTATTGGAAAAGAACTTGGAGATTTTTTTAAAACATTGTGTTATCACATGAAGTTGTCAAGGGTCACAGGCGATAGACATGACCACAGGAAAACAGGCGGGTGCATTTTTCAACATTAGAGATCTCCTGTGCAATTCAATTTAGCACCATCTCTAGGCATGGTTTGAAGGATGTTATAGTTGGCAGGTGGATAAACTTTAGTGGGGGTGTTAAAATAGCGGGTGTGTTCAGATCGCAGATCGTGACCTAATCAACGACCACGCTTCATTTCGACGCCGCAACATGCTCGGGCGTTAATATCCTTGAGCGGGTTGAAATCTAAACCACGGTATTGCGGGAGAGATATGTGGAGAAAGGTGGTGAGTTTCGGGCCCAAAAATGGTGTGGGTCCAAACCACTTTCGACGACCCTGAAATCACGTGCTCATTTAGGGCCGAATCCAATGGCAGTATGTGGCCGCCCCCTAGTCGTCAAGCCTCATCCCAATCTCGAGGAGAAATCAATTAATGAGTAAGGATTGGTAGTTGAAACCTCGACTCACTCCATAAATAGAAGGCATGGAGGGTCTGGTCGTGGAGACAGAACTGTTAGCCCGAGGTACCATGATAAACGGTTTTTCCTGCAAGCCCATGCTGATCTGAGCTTGCATCTGACATAAGGATACACGCACAGTCTGACAGAAAGATGCACAGATGAAGAGCCTTGGACGTGATGGCCAACTCATGCTCCTAGCAGTTGTCCATTGTTTTGGGTATAAATACAACAATTGAAGAATATGTGAATGTCGATGGTTGAGCAGGGCTCCCTATTTGTAATAGTTTGATAGCAGAGTTGTTCTCTGGTTATGTATGAGACCTGAGACTTTCTCATTAATAGAAGTTAGTTTCTTTCATCATCTTGTTTCCTCTTGTGCTGAAACACTTATGCATGGATGATCCAGACAAGGTGTTGTAGTTGTATTGCAATGGAGGTTTGATTATAACGCTGCTATGATCTGTTTCAGTATTTTATTTCATTGTCATGTTCCCTCTTATGTTGAAATGCACGTGCATGGATGATCTAGATGAGATGTTGTAGCTATATTGTAATGGAGGTTTGATTATAATGTTGTTGTGATATATTTTAGTATCTTAAACTTAAGTTCAAGAGTGCTCTTGTGCTTGAGTTTTTCTGCACCAAGCTGCCTGAAGGTCGGATGCTCATGGAAGACTTGTCCACTTTCCTCATTAAGTCTTCCTCCTTCTCACCTTTAGTCTTAAACCACTGACTGAAGTTAATGAGAGCCTCATTTGCTTATACATTGCTAGACCGGTGTTTTGTGTTAAAACATTCTTATGATGAGCTTTGTCCATTTGACCTTCACTCATAAACCTACCTCCACAAACATTTTGATGGGTATTGGGCTTATCCTCCTATAATCTGAGGGTGACTCTCAGCACTAACACATTGGACATCCATGAGAATATAACCCTCTCTTATGATGAAAACCTAAAATTGAAAATTGAAAATAGAGCATTGAAATTCATATTAAGTGATGAAAATATAAAAAAAAATAAAAATAGGTCACTATAAAAACACCATCAATCCCATGTTTAATCATCCTTCCTACCCTAATAAGATTGCAAGTCTCAATTTTTTTATGACAATTGCTATGCTAAGAACTAACTCACATACAATGCATAGTAAAATTAATAAATAAACTCTTCCATAAATTCTTTGGAAAAATATTCTTTGAATAATTTAGATAAGATCGAAAAAAAAGCTTATTTCCTTCCTTATAGAATATCTTATATACAACAATATCAAATATCATCCTAATGATATATATAATCACAATTTGATACATAAAATCTTAAATTAAAACAACCCAATTAAATTTGTAAATTTTATTGTGAATATAAAGTCACAATGGAAATATTTAAATAAATAACTTCAAAAATAATTTTCTAATTTTTTTTTGTTGACTCTCATTTTAAAAATGAAATTTATTTAGAAAATATTAAAATGCAATATTTTTATTTTTTTTAATATTATTATAATTTGTTTTTAGTATTTTACCTTTTTATAAACATTATTATAATTTTTTTAACCAAAAATACGTTGTAATTTAAACGTGATATTTACTAGCGACTTATGTCTTTTTGGTTGAAAAATAAATAAAGATCTATTTTCCTATTAAGTTAACTTTTATTTTGCCATTATTATAAATTATCATTAAAATAATGCACACTTTATTTTTTTGGTATTATTATAATTTATTTTGAGTTATAATAGGGCACACTTTATATTTTACTTATTCGTATTATTATAATTTAGTTTTCCTTCACGTTAGCATTGCAATGTAGCATTTCACTGCTCCCCCGTATTGGGTGTCAAGGGTGCAATTAAATTTTCAAGGTAGTGTGTCGTCTATGAAATTGGATATATGATGTTGAGGCATGTGAAATGATTAGGAGGGGCAAAGGAGGCCATTATGGTTTTGCTTTGTTTTCTTGTGATCATTTCATCATCTTGCATTTGCATTATTTTATATATTGGGAGAATGATGAGAATGAATGGGCTTTGGTTAGAAAGAGATATACAGGTTGGAAGAAATCTTAGGTTTAAGGTAGTTGGATTTTATGGAAAAAATTAGAATGTAATTATTTTGTTTTTTTAGTTAGTTTTTTTTATGATTTTTGGAAGGGATTGATTATCTTGGGTATAGTTGAATGTGGATAAGATTTGGTGGTGGAACATCCACCTCTTTTTTGGGAGGGTTCATATCAGCTTGTTATTAGTTGTTGTTGGAGATAGTTCCTTTTTTGTTGTTGTCAGTCACAACAAATTTATAGGGAGTTAAATTGTAGAAATGAATGGCAAGAAGGAGGTAAAGAAGGAAGTTGAGGTTGTAGGTAGGAGGAATGGGGTAAGACGAGGAAGGCCCCAAGCTTGTAGGAGCTCGAGGGAGAAGAGACCTCGGCAAAAGCGAACCAGAGCTCAGTTGGACAACGTGGATGCATCAAATATAATCTACAATAGGAGATTTTTGGCTTCCATTAAGAAGGAAGTGGAAATAATTGAGAATCTGGTTTGAGAAAAGGAAAACACTTCCATGAAGGCTGTTAATGTTGAGTTCTTGAATTGGACTCCAGATACAGGATTTTCCAAAAGTTGAGACACAAAGTACCACAAATTGGTGGAGCACTACTAGCATAAAAAATATTTCATTGCGCAAGTTGTAGAAGAAAAAAGGACACAACAAAAAACCATTATGGATAAACTGGACTTCTTGGATAGAAAATATAAGGCACTGATTAAAGTTGTGTGGGGAATCAATGTGGTAGTGGAGGATCCAAATGAGGATGGGTAGACTCTAGAAGTAAAGGATCAGGTAGCTATAACTACTTTTCCATTTACATTTATGTATATTGGGCTTTGGAAGGTAAAGGTTAGCAATGATGATGTCAGGTCTTTATGTTTTGTCTATCTTCTACTCTATTTTAGAATGATTTACTCACATGTTAATGATATATATTAGTTCAAAAGTTATATAAATAAATTTTGTTATTATTCAATTTTGTTGTATTTATTAGTAAGATAAGAAGTTATTATATGAATAGTTTTAATAATCATAGGTTGATCTCAATGGAGTTCTTACCTCAAACTAAATAATTAAGAAAAACAAAACAATATAAAACTATTTTATTGGTATTATTATAATTGAGTTTAATATTAATATTATTAGTGACAAAATTAAGATACTAGGATGTAGTGTTCCTTAACCCTTAAACTTGAAACACAACCAGGTATATATAAAGAATATAATTGCAAAATAACTAGAAATGAGAGACAATAAGACACAATTTGTAAAAGATACCCTTGTATTATGATAATGCAAAGAAGGAAAACACTGTTCACTTTCCTCTTAAAGTGGGGTGACCTTTCACCGAGTGGCGCTCCAAATACACAACACAATACAAACATTCCATAGTCTCCTATCTCTTTAAATATATTTTCAATAGGAAAAACCCTAACCACTTGTGGTCCTGTCACTAATGGGTACCAACTACCTAGTGGGCCTTATAAAGTGGACACTTTTACATTAAATAACTATCCACCACTATCCAATGGGCCTTATTCAAAGAGGATGGTTGCATACAACAATTAACTAACTCTTAGGTATCCTAATGTAGGGAGGTTAGGGTAGAACCCTAACATGCCCCCCTCCTTCAAAATTAGTGTTGTCCTCAAGGATGAAGATGAGTAAATTGATGCATCATAATGGATGGTTCCCATGTGGCATCTTTGAGTGGCATGTCTTTCCATTGGATAAGTAATTCACTTATCATGCATTGGTGCAATTAACCCTCCCTGGTATCGAACACTATGTTGTATGAAGTCAAATGGAGCCTTCTTCATCAAGTTTTAGTAATCTAGTTTACACCTTGCACTTCTATCCCATGACATTCTTTAGACAAGACAAGTGAAATACTGAATGAATCTTGGAGTGGGTTGGAAGGGCCAGTTCATAGGCCACTTTTCCAGTGCATTGGATTATCTCATAAGGTCCATAGAACTTTGGTGCTAATTGTTGAGGCGTTTTGTTTGAGTGATGTTTGTTTATAGGGTTGAAGGAAAAAAAACACCTAATCCCCTACTGCAAAAGAATGTTCAAAGCAATGTTGGTCTTTTTGTTGCTTCATTCTATTTTGACACATAACCAAATGGTCCTTTAGTATGCAGAGATTGAATTCTCTAGTGTGGACTCTATGATCCACTTCCTAAACCTTGGAAGTTCCTAGTAAATATGAACTAATTGACAATGGTATTTGGCCATAATTAGCTTCATATTGGGTCATTTTGGAAGCTCCATGATAAGAAGTATCATACCACCAATTTGAGAGGGGAAGCCATTGTGCCCATTGGTGTGGGTTTTTAGAGGAAAATAATCTCAATTAGGTTTCTAGGAACTTGTTGACCACTTTAATCATTTTGACCATTTGTTTAGGGGTGATATGTAGTGCTCATTTTCGGCTAGGTACCCTATAGTTTAAATAACTCCTGCCAAAAATTGTTAGTGAAGGTGGGGTGTTTAACCAAGACAATGGAAGTGGGCATGCCATGTAAATTAACAATTTGATCAAAGAAGACATGGGCAACTGAGGAGGGGTTAAATGGGTGTGGTATGGAAAAAAATGAGCATATTTGGAGAGATGATTGACTACCACTATGATCATGGATTTGTTACCCACCCTTAAAAATCCCACTATAAAATTCATAGTGATGTCAATCCATATGTGTGTTGGTATTGGTAGCGATTGCAATGCCCCTGGTATCTTTATTGTCTCCCCCTTGTTTCTTTGGTATGTGTCACAAGCTTCCACAAAATCCCGGATGTTCATTTCCATTTCCTCTTAAATGTATGAGCACATAGTCCGTTCATATGTTTTGTGAAATCTAGAGTGACTTGTTGTTATCTTCAGGAGTGTTGTTATCTTCCTGAAGCCTGTGGATGAGTTGATTGACAATATCATTTGCTAACCATTCTTGACTGGATTCCTCAATCCAACCGAGAATGTTAAAGATAAGGCAAATATGGATCCATCCTCCTCAAATTTCCAAGAGAAGGCATAGACTACCATATTGTCTTTACCCTTCTTATAGGTAATCTCATAATCATACCCTAGCATCTTGGTGACCCACTTATGCTTCTCTAGTGAGGATAACCTTTGCTTGAGAGAGTACTTCAAACTATGTCAGTTAGTATTAATTTGGAAATGTTTCCCTATGAAATATAGACTTCATGTCTCAAATGCATGCATGATATCCATCATCTCTATATCAAATGTGGATTTACCCAAATTTCTATCACATAACTACATATTGGTGAATGCCAAAGGGCGCCCTTCTTGCATCAACACCAATTCAAGACCTCTACTCGAGGCGTCACATTCCAAGAAAAAATTCTTAGTAAAATCTAGCACTACTAATACTGGAGTCGTGCAAATGGAATCCTTTAAAGCTTAGAAGGCCTGCTTAGTAGCATCACTCCAAATAAAGGAATTTTGTTTTAGTAGAAAGGTTAAGGGAGCAACATCTTTTTCATATTTTTTATGAACTTCCTTTAGTAGCATGTATGTCCCAAGAATCCACACAAGCTCTTCAAGGTATTAGGAAGGGGTGAATCTTGCATAGCTACAAATTTCTTGGGATCAAATTATACTCTCCTTTGACTTATAATGTGACCCAAGTATTCAACCTTTGAAGCCCCAAAAACATATTTGGAGCATTTCACGAATAGTTGGTGGCCCCATAGGAGTTGTAAGCTCTATCAGCATGTTCTATGTGGTATTCACATGTTTTATTGTAGATCAGAATATCATCAAAGAATACCAACTCACAATTGCATAAGAATGGTTGAAAGATCTTGTTCACGAGGCTCTAGAAGGTTGAAGTAGCACTGCAAAGGCCAAAAGACATTACTAAAAACTCATAATTACCTTCATGTGTATGGAAGGTGGTCTTAGGGATGGTTTCCATTAGAGTAAATTTGAATTCTAAAATGGGCCTACTAAGAAAAATATTAAATTACTAAAAACATACTCTATGTCAGATTAAGATTAATCTATGTTTTTTCATTAATATTTTTTCATTAATGATAGTTTCCAAGTAAATTGGATTACTATAAAGTTAAGAAACGAGGGTTTAAAATAATAATGAAAGGTTTAGATTTTCATACACAAAATGATTAATGTAATAGAAAAATATTTAAGTTTATATCATATTTTATTTAGAATAATTTATAATTGATTAAATATACCACTACTTTTTTTATATTTAATGATAAATAATATATAGTATATATTATAAATGTATTATATATTTATATAAGAAGTAATAGTTAGTGGTTATAAATTATATAGTATATATGGGTAGTTATATATTATTATATGTTTGTGGTTATATTATATATATATTTGTTTTTTTCTTCAAATAATTAATGATTTAAATGTATGGTATGTTAACGTGATTTTAGCTCGATGAGTTAGCTTGATTGGTTGAGTGTTGTGGTTATTTCGAACGAGGTCTCAGAGTCAAATCTCTGCCAGCTATTGTTGCTCTTGATGATATTGTTGAGCCTCACTTGATGTCCCCACCAGGTTAGGCCCATAATCAGGCTGACGGTTTACCCTGTTTACCATCCACAAAATGTGGGGAAGTACTCAGGGATTTCCCGCAATTTCTTCTATTGGAAAAAAAATGTTAAGGTGATATTAACTAATGTGATATTTATTTTTTAAGTTATTAAAAATTGTGATAATACAAAATATTTTATATTTAGTATTTCAAGAGTATTTATCATATATTAAGATGATCTTACCAAGATTTTAATCAAGGTGAGGATTATTTGTAGTTAGCTATAGAAAAATAAAAATTTGACACATAATCATTTTTAACTTCTATAGATCCAACTCAATGATTATTGTTGACTCAATTTCTTGAAATTTTATTGGTTTTTGAATTCCAACTCATGAACGAGATTTGTAATAACGAAGGTCAAGTTTAGTGAAAAACTTGGCTCCATGAAGTTAATCCAGGAGGTCATCAATAAGTGGGATAAGAAATTTGTGCTTGATGGTCAACTTATTGAGAGCCCGAAAATTAAGACACATGCACCAAGTACCTTCCTTATTTAATACCATGACCATTGGTGATGAGTAAGAGATAGTACTAGGGCGTACGACTCCTACCTCCAACAATTCCTTAATGATATTTTCAATTTCATTTTAACATGCAAAAGAGTGTTGATAAGGATGCACATTGGGTGGTTGACTATTTGGAATGAAGGGAATACCATGGTCATGCTCACCACATGAAAGTGGTAAACCTTGTGGTGTTTCAAATAACTGTTGATGCTTAGAGAAAACCAACTGCAAATCAGGTTGAACCTTTTGTGGGGTGGTGTTGACTACTTGTATGGCATTAAACTATACAATAATACGAGAGTGGCCTTTTTTCAACAACTTCTCATAGGATTAGAAGTGATAATTTCATACGAACCAAATGTAAGCCCCTTGAGGGCTTGTTTTTTCCCTTCTTGAGTGAAGCTCATGTATAATCCTTTGAAATACATGGTGACAAGTCCTAAAGTGTGTAACCATTCTGTCTCGAGAACTATATCACAACTTCCAATTTCAATAGAAAACATGTGATTTTTGAGATGATTTTTACCAATTTGTAGTTTCACATTTTCACACTGACCGCCACATTTTATCATACTACCATTGGTGATCATAATTTTAAAAATAGATATAAGATGTACATAATAATGGGTTTCTTGTCCCACTCTCTTATGATTAAAATGGTGGTTCTTGCCACTATCAATTAACATAATCACTTTGTATTCCTTGATATAGCCAATCAATTTCAAGGTTTGGGGTGGAAAGAAACTTGATAGGGCATGGAGATAAATTTGGGGTTCCTTGCAAGAAGCTTGCAAGGGGATTTCATCTTCCATGGGAGGGGTGGTGTCTTCCAAGATTGGTTCAAGAGTATCTTCAATAGGAATGTCCCTTGAGTAGTCATGTGGCAATCCATCCATTTGAAATAATCTATATTCTTAACATTTGTGCCTTTTGAAATATCATTCATCACAATTAAAGCAAAGATAGAGGCGTTGGAATTTTCCATCTCTTCTTGAGATAACTTATGGTTGCGGACTGGTTGTGAGTTGGATGAGTTTGGGGTAGTTTCCAAAATGGGGCTAGGGAAAGTGGTGAATAAAGGTTTCACGGCTTATGTATTGATTGATATCTCAGTTGCTTTAGCTCTGCCATAGGAATCCAACTGTGTTTTTGGGTGTTGCATCATGATGTGTGCTCAAATTGCTTCCTTGATATGACCGATGAAATATTCTTTAAAACATGAATCAGTTAGGCCCTTTTTGCAGATGTCCAATTGCTCAAAGGTGGTAATATAATCTATAATTGTGTTGATTTGGCATAATTTTGTTAGGTGTCCAAAATGGTGAGTGTCACGTTCAAAACAATCATAAAGTATTTGTACAAATTGGGTCTAGGAAATGTATCATTTATGAGCCTTCTTATACCATTTCCACCATTGCCAATTTTCGACATCCAAATATAAAACCCCTACTTTTAGTTTTTCTAGGTCATCAGTAATTCCATGGAGAAAGAAATATTGTTCCATTTGGGTAACCCAACATGAGGGGTCAAACCCATCAAATTTGTTCATGTCGACCTTTAGAAAATGACACCATGAATTGTGATACTAAAAGTGTGGTGAGGGGTTATCCTAAAACAACGTGTGCATGGACTATATTTCTTAGGTTGGGTATTCCTCCTTGGTTGGGTCAATGTTTGGATATGGTACACTGAGATTCAAGTGGGAACCTAACAATTTCAATAAGTCTCCATGTGATTTCATTGTTTTGTTCATAAAGTTGAGTGTATCCTCAATGCTAGCAATCTTGCTATGTAGATATTGTCATTAAGGGGGGGGGGGTGGGTCTGTTGTTGGTTCTCTAAGTTGGCCATGTTGCAACTCTAAACCATGGGACCACCAAATATTTTGTGGAAGTTTTTTTTTCCACTTATCTCACTATAATCGATGGCTAGAAAGGATTATATTCATATATACCTTGAATCACTATACGGTTGGGTCGACAAAAGAAAGGTTACTTGAGAGGGAGATCAAAATGATAAATACAATGCCATGAAACTTTTGAGATAGCTCTCCCACAACGACATTGGAAGAACCTGACATTTTTTTCCTAAGTACTACTCGCATGGGAGTATTACTCCCAGTTGATTATTATTGTGGTGACAAAATCTCCAAATTCCTTCTAGATGCAAAGATGTAGGAATTTCACTGGTTGGTTATAGAAGCTAGGATTTGTAGGGTCCTAGAGATAAAGGAGTGTCGGGTTCTATATCTCTCTGATATACTTGCGGGGTCTAATAGTAGTACTCAACCCAATATCTCAAGGAGCTAACTAAGGAGGCTTAACCATGCCCTTAGTCGTACTACTTGACTACCTAGGTACTAGAGAGTGATCTCACTGAGTGTTGTTCTCAGTGTACTGCAACAACAAGATGGTCGATCAATTGATATAGAGTTGGTTTCAAGTATACTTAGGGGATTTATGATATACCTAAAGGTATGTGGAAGTGAGATTATATATATAGGTGTTTTCTGATGAGATACTACTTAAAGGGGTATCAATAAGGGTTACCAATAAGGGTTACAGGGGTTTCCAACAAAGTGATTTCACTTGTATTTCCTGCATGTATTCTTCCCTAACCATAGTTTTACCTATTGAATGACATATCACTGGGTTATCTAAAGGCATCATAATACATCTCTAGCCTGAAAAAAATATACTAAAATTTGGAGGTGTGCTGGCTCAAGAAAGAGCTTCGATACCACATGCAATGTTCATTAACCCTTAAACTTAAAACACAACCATGTATACATAGAATATAATTGCAAAATAACTAGGAACAAGAGACAATAAGATGGAATTTGTAAAATATACCCTTGTATT
>JASDQU010438316.1:83400-95265 GCA_032191745.1 Picea mariana
GGGGGGGGGGTGAACCACATATATGTTGTGTTTCTCTGCTTTGTGTGATGTGTTGGTGTGTTTATGTGTGACTTGCTATGATATAGATGAATGTTAGGTAGAACTGATGTTGCTTTGTGCTTATAAAGAACAATGAATGTTAGATCTGACCTATGTGAGTATGTTCAATGCCTGAAGATGCTAGATTCAATGTGTTCCATTTATGCTAAGCGTTATTAGATATGGATCTGGTTGAATACTGCGATGCTCTGTAATTAGGATTTGTCTGTGGTGTTACTAAGAAATGAATATTGATGAATGTTTACTGCTAAGTGCTCTATTAAATGTTAGAATCACATATCTGTGTCCAACTAAGGTTGCAGACATTTGATTCCTGCAACCACCCATGACTCTACCTCAAGTGATACTTCATCTGCTTCGCAGGTGTTTCCGAAAGGGCCGGTAGTTAGGGTGTTTTTGGTGCGTTGTTGTAGAGTTGAACCCTGGGTCTGCCCCTATGCCAACAAATGGTTATGTTGCCAAGACCTGAAATTTTGAATGCTGGGAACTGAGAAAGAAGAAGCTTTGTGAAAAGATCTGACTTGAAATTATGAAAGCTCTGTGCATATATCTATCACTCTAGCACGCAATTCTCTACTTGTTTTGTGAAGCTCTGTGCTAAAGAAAAGAAGTCTGATCTGAAGAAAAGGGGCAAGATCTGAATGCTTTGTGCTCTGATAAAGGTAAGAATAGTGAAAAGTTTTAGATCTAGAAGCTTTGTGGAAGTAAGATTAGTGGAAAATTTTGTTTCTAAAGTATGGATATAGGCATGTTTTATAAGATTTGTCCTAGCCTGGAAACTAGGGCACTGATAGAAGAAAGAAGATTTGATAGGAGTAGATTTGATAAGAATAGTTAAAGATATGTTATACCTATGCATAGAAAGAATGTTTGGACTAACAAATGGATGCATGACCCTAGAAATAATTTGTTGCAGGTTAGCTACTATGATCCTAGCGCGTAGTACAGGAAAGGTTGGGGATCATTTAAGAGAAAGAGACGATTAACCCTTTGTTACAATTGCAGAAGACCAGGACATATGGCTAAGGAATTCCCTGGAAAGATACCTAGTTGCCTCTGTTGCAAATATTTGGACCATGAAGTATTGGATTTCCCTAGAATGATTGCTAAGGTTGAAAGAATGAATATGAACCCAGAAAAGCCTAAGGAATATCCAAAAGCTGAGATTATGACAGAACCCCAGAAAGGATCAGAGAAAGTATTACTACAGATGTAGAGAACCCTGAACGACCACCGACATATCAACTTATCAGAGATCTTCAAAGAAAAAGAATGTATTGAAGTAAGAATAGGAGACTTCGACATTGATTGTGTTCTAGATGAGGAAACACAGGTGAATATTATGACAGAAAGAACTTGGGAAACTTTAGGGGAGCCCACTATGATTCCTTCATTGGGAGGAATAGGACTATTTAGAGGAGAGATGATAAAACTATGTGGAGGGATTACCTAGATATCTATGAGTGCCAATGGAACTTTGACAGAGCAAGAATTTGAAGTTGTTAAATTTATTGAGCAAAATGCTCCATTTATTATGTTGCTCAGAAAACCTTGGATTGAAAAAGATTAGGCCAGAAGGAAAGAAAAAAAAGTCTTGGAGCAAAAGAAGCAAGAGTTAAAAGATTTCATGACTAGGAAGATCGCGCACTTGATTAAAGAATAGGAGAACATATCGAAGCCATTTGAAATTAGAGAATTGGATGTCGAAGTTGCAAGAATACCAGAAGACTCCCAAAAGATCGCAATGCCTATTCTAGATACAGATGAAGTATTACCCCTTATTTCTAGGAAATAATCTCAACAACGTGAAGTTTCTATGCCAAAAGAAGATAAGAAACAGAATGGAAAAAGGAATTCTGAGATGAATCTCACTAGAAAGAACGCTAGAAAACTAAGTAATAAGAGAGCTAATATTGAAAAGTTACAAAAGGTTCCCGAGGGAACTTCGCAGAAAGAAAATTTACAAAATTGGAGCTTCGATGGAATATCAGAACAATGTCACATGACACTTCGCCATGGAGAAGAAATATAACTATTGGGAACACTATATCCGTTAGACTGACACCCCAAACGGGAAGAAAGGCATTAATGGTCAGACAGCTTGCCACCAAACCGTTGGGACCGCGTCGTAACGGACATAACTGAGTTAATGAAGGCTTCTTACTCATTGCAAGAGATATGTTACCAAGTATCTATTTATCCCTTCACGCCACACACTGAGAACACTTTTGCTAACCGTGAACTTGAGCCCACAAAATAGTTGATTTTCACACAGTGATCATCGCGCTTTTTCCATATATCCCATTGCATTGAGAGATTACTCTCCGACCCTGATATTTTCAAACCCGAGCGTGTATGTCAGACGAGTTTAGCGCAACAGAGAAAATTGTCGAGAAAGTTCTCATCGACCTCATGACCAAAAGAGTAATATCGATGTCTGCAAGTATACGAGCGTCATCAACAAGAGAAGTGCAAGCCTCTCCATCGACTGCTCGTAGATCGGGGCCATCCCGACCGACAGTAGAGAAGAGAACCAAGCACAAAGATGACCTAGCCAATGTGAAGTTGATTCCATCTATATTACCCGACTAATCCTACCTCTAGTCAGCGCGGTAAGTCGTGATAGTGTGCCAAGATATTTCGAGTACACCATAATTATTGCGTACCTCCCGAAGGGGATACACGTAGTAGGAGTATAACAGGAAAAGATCACATCGTTGAAGTTCAGTGACTTCAACCTCGGAGATCGCTAGAACCACAATATGCTCGCCCTGTACAAATACCTAACCAATACAAAGGGAAAGAACTCAAAGATAATCCCCCAGCCGTGGACGATGAACCTCGCGCAGTCCACCTTGCTAAATCTCATGAAAATCCCCCACTTTGGAAGGCATCAGGAAGTCAACGCCTATGTCAAGCTGCTACTGTCATGTTACCATGGAAGCTATTAATGGCTAGACTATCGTATTATATTCGATACTACACTAATCCATAGGATCATAGGGTTGAGTATGCAAGGACTTGACCCATAGGAGTTCTACCCAGGAAAGGCCATAGATCGTGCGTTAGCACAAAATATTAAGGACACATACGGCGATGTCGATAAGGGGACGCGAGGCTACAAGGTAGCCTCCATCCAGAATGGTGCAATGTGTCTAGCATGTCAGTTAATAGATGGAAATATGTTACGCAAGAACCGACCCACACAGGTCACGGGCTTTGTCGTTGACCTCGCGAGGAAGTTTGTAGAAGGCTTACAGATGAACTGGGTGAAGTACCTAGTCAATCAACTTGAACTAGACTGCCGCGAAGCGTGGGATCAAGGCTACAAGTTTCACTTCAGCTGGCTCCTGATCCTCATTGCGTTTATTTCCTGGGAGATGCCGAAAGGTGCGAACTTCACAAACATCGATCCAATTGAGCCGCTTTCCGTGAAGTTCGTTACACTTTGGTGCTCAAGCGATATGAACAAAAATTGGCAGTCGAACACTTTTTTTCATACATACTACCTTCAGATGAAGAGATCCATTGAAGTTGAGCCTTGCATGAATCCAAACACCTTACAGATATTTCGAACCCTGATGAATTTAAGCACAGATCGACATTTCATTTAAATTACAGCATGAGCCAATGAACATAAGGAGCAACTGTAGTCGTACTACAAGCTTACGGAATAGGACCTGGAGGAGATCAATAAAGACTGGTCCACAAATATCATTATCCCTGCTGACCCTGCAGAGATGTCTGATCCTGAACTGGATAGCCTAGATACCACTCACAAAGAACATGACACACCTGGAACCAGCAAAAGGAAGAAGACTAAGGAGGTCCAAGATTTAAGTAGCACCTCAGGGAAGACTGCTTCTGTATCACTTGAGTGAGAAGATGATGACGACATAGAAGGGATGAAGGATAGAGGATCTGAACAAAAGAAAGGAAAAGTAACACCACCCAAAGATGAGGCTGACCCCTTGAAGAAGAGGAAGTTTTCTCCCATGAAACCTTCTTCCCAGAATAAATCAAAAGCCACTGTGACCAAGATGCAGAATACACTTACTCCCGATGAATTTGACTTCATCATAGCAGCTCTAAACGATGCTTCACTGGAAATCATGGAGAAAAAAGAAGTTAAGCAGGAGGAAATGTATGATATAATTGAGGTTGAACTTCGACGGGTACTCCAGGCTCTTCAGTCTAGTCGCATAGTTTGCATTGCGCCCGTGCCATCGGGAGAACAAGAGTTGGGAGATGAGCCATCCCAACTTCACCGACTAGAAGATGCAACTAAAGCACGCCTTCGATGAGAACAAGAAGAAATAGAACAAGCCACCCAGGCTTTGAAGCAAGTACAAGGAGTACTTGTAGAACAGTGTCGAGTTGCAGAGCAGGAGAAGATTTCTCTCTAGACAAAATTTGACGAGGAGAAAGTGAAAATGCAACAAGAAAAGGAATAGTTTCTTGTAGGAAAACTCAAGGTAAAAGAAGCAGTCAACAGAGCTCTTCGCTCTGTGACAGGATGCAAGCCACAAGCAGAAGACCAGGTTGAGCATCAAGTAAAGCAACTTGAGGAAGTCATCCAACAACTACAACAAAAAATAGCAGATTTAGAGCTCCTCATAATGCCCAACACTCCATAGGATGTAAGAGATCAAAGAGAAGAGACTACCCAGAGTGCAGTCGAGAGAATAAAGGCTCTTTCCATGGAATGTAAGAAACTCAGTGATCATAGTGCCCAAACTTATGAGCAACTCACTAAGAATCCATAATTGAAGGAACTGGAGTCACAGCTCCACGAAGTGAAGTATCAAGCAGAGACAATACAGGCATAGTTGAAGCCCTTGTCAGCTGTAGAAAGAATGAAGCGATCCCAGGAGAAACACATTGCCCAATAGTAGGTCCATACTATTTAGAGAAGAGTCATGGAAGTAACTTAGAGGATCCAACCTGTATAGGATGAGGCTTACCAACTTTTCACAGAGATCGAAGGTCGAGTAGCATAACTGGAGCAAGTTGTCACTGCAACTGAACAACACCTAGAAGGACCCGTGAATGAGGCAGTCATACAACACTTCACTGAATAGGAGTTTGTAGCACAACAACAAGTCGAAGAAACTCGAGCTAAGCTCGATACTTTTGAAGTGGAACTAATTAGATCAGAGTGACTCGGGACGAGTCATAGGTGAGTGTTGGGGGCCTGTTGGCCCTTGACCAAGTTTTGAGGATACTTGGTCATGATTAACCTATTTTTGGGACTTCGACAAGCTGTCAAAGACAGAGTGTAAGATGAATAGGAGATCATGGGATCTTGGCCCCTTTTTAGAGATTTTTGGTTTTTGGGATTATGTAACAGGTATGGGAAGGTTGGCCCATGGGTTTACCCATGCCTAGGCCCACTTTTGTAATATATATATAGAAGCTAGGCGATGTAGAAAGTAATAGTGATCAATCTATGTGATCGTAGGATTGTAAGTGCTCTATACATACTATGTAAGACTGGTAAGGCTAAGTGCAAGGGACTGTAAGATATTGAGAGGAGGCTTTGTGCTCAACTTAACTTAGGGAAGGAGGACCTAGCGAAGTTCGCAGATCTCCTATCCTATGCAGAGTAGGGTTTTTGAGGCTCTATGCATGTAATTGATTAACATAAGATAATAGAAGAGAAGAAGAGCTGGTGGACGTAGCCCCAAGGGGTGGTGAACCACGTTTATGTTGTGTTTCTCTGCTTTGTGTGATGTGTTGGTGTGTTTATGTGTGACTTGCTATGATATAGATGAATTTTAGGTTGAACTGATGTTGCTTTGTGCTTATAAAGGACAATGAATGTTAGACCTGACCTGTGTGAGTATGCTTAGTGCCTGAAGCTGCTAGATTCAATGTGTTCCTTTTATGCTAAGTGCTATTAGATATGGATCTGGTTGAATATTGCGATGCTCTGTAATTAGGATTTTTTTGCGTTGTTATTAAGAACCAAATATTGATGAATGTTTACTGCTAAGTGCTCTGTTAAATGTTAGAATCATAGATCTGTGTCCCAACTAAGGTTGCAAACATCTAAGTCCTGCAACCACCCCTACCTCTACCTTGGGTGAGACTTCATTTGCTTCACAGGTATTGCCGAAAGGGCCAGTAGTTAGGGTTTTGTTGGTGCGTTTTTGTAGCATTGAACCCTGGGTCTACCTATGTGCCAACATCTTGTTTTTTCTTTTTTGTAGCTTCTTCCTCTACTTTTCTTCTTATCTAATCCTTCTCAATCCAAGTTTTACCTAAAAAAAGTGGGAAAGGGGCGTTGTCCTCAACAAACCTAATGACTTCAGATTCTTCTTCAGTCGATGTTCCATGAACAATAATAGGTACAATATTTAATATTCCACATAAAGTTATCATCTTGCCCTTAAACAAGCCTATCCTTCCTAAAGAAGGTACCACAGTAAGCTTTCCCAAAACTTCCCAAGTTTCTTCTTTCATAATATTCACTTGTGTTTCTTCATCCAAGACACAGTCTATGTCGAAGTATTTTATTCTTGCACTTATGCGTTGTTTTTATTTCAAGCTTTCTGGTAAAATAAAATCTTTATGAACATCCATCATTTCTTCCAACTGTAATAACATAGTGTGAACTTCCTCTGACCTTTTCTCTTTATGACTTTCTAGCATACCCTTAGCCTCTTGAATCTCTTCATAATTTTCTTGTCTTATATCCCTCCCTTTAACTTTAGCAATAATCCTTGAACAATCCTCAACCTCATGACCAACAATATTATTACAAAGACAAATAGGGCCTACCTCCATTCCCTCAACTTTAGCAACAATCATTGGACAATCCTCAACCTTATGACCAACAATCTTACAACAAAGACAAATAGGGCCTACACCAGGGCATTCCTTAGAAATATGTATCGGCCTTCTACAATTATAACACAAATTCAATCCTCTGTTTCTCTTAAATGTTCCCCAATCTTTTCTGTACCACACACTTCCCCTAGGATCATAGTGTTGGACTTGTAATCTCTAAAAGTTCTTTCTAGGTTCCTGCATCCACTTATCAGTCCAAGAACTCTTTCTATGCATAGGAATAACATATCTTTCTTCATTTTCATTAAATTTACTCAAATCAACTCTTTCTTTCAACTGCTCCCTAGCCTTCAAAATAAGACAAAATCTATTAAACATACTTAAATTCATGCTTTCAAAAACAAAAAATTTCACTTATCTTTCTCTTACCAAAGCACAAATATTACCTCTTGTAGAATCTTATCTATTTTCTTTATATCCGCTTACTTTCTTGGCACAAATCTTCGCAATTCAAGTAGAGTACTGCACACTTTAGCAACAGATCGATGCACATAGCTTTTCTTTTTCTTTACTTCAGTTCCCAGAAATCACAGTTTCAAGTCCCGACAACAGAACCATTTGTTGGCACAAGAGAAGACCCAGGGTTCAACACTTAACATCACACCAACAAAACCATGACTATCGAACCTTTCGACAACACCTGCGAAGCAGGCAAAGTCTCACCCGAGGTAGAAGCAGGGGGGGTTACAGGACGCAAGTGTCTGTAACCAGGCTAGGACACAGATCTGTGATAAGAGCACTTCACTGAATATTTTGTTAACACTTAGGAAGTGAACGTGCATTAGTTTATTAACCTCATTAACATCGTAGGGCATAATCAAAGACAGATAAGTGTAGTAACAACAAGTGATTATACACCCTGAGAACTTAGCACCTAGTAATGTGAGTTAGATATAGTATTTATTTACCCTTTAACCTAAATAAAGTACTTAAGCAATAAAACATACATTCATTACACATCATAATCAAAGCACTAAGCAAATGCATAACATAAAAGACACTGCACAAAGCAAATCATGAGACACCAGATATACGTGATTCACCTCAGGGTGGGGCTACGTCCACAAACCACTTCGCCTCTTTATTATTTTCCAAAATATTACATCCAGTCACTCTTGTGCACTAAGACACAGAGTCAAACTTCACACAAGATAGGAGATCTGCGCACTAAGCACTAGATCCTCCTTCTTTACCTTCCAAAACTAGGTCACATGCACAGAGCCACAATCTCTTATCACAACACGTAGCACCTTCTACAAAATCATAGTCGAGCACAAAGCCTCGACCACATACATTCCTTCGCACAAAGCTATTGTTTCACACATAAATTATATATCTTCTACACTACATTCCTCTTTATTTATACTTTACAAACCCTTAAAATAGTTACTAAACATGGGGAAAACCCATGGACCGACATACCATAAACCTGTTACAAAACCCTAGAGGACCCTTTACTAGGTCCACCTAACCTTAAAAAAAAGGCGAGAGCCGCGATCTCAGCTCCACCGGGGTGCTCCTACTTTGACCAACATGTCGAAGTCCAAAAGTGGGCCAAAACTGACCAAAGTTTCCCCAAAACTTGGTTGAGGGCCAACACCAGGTGTTCCCCAACATCCGATGATCATATTTACACATGGCGGCGAACATGGTGCTAGGTAAAGTACAACAGTTCATGGAGCACCCGATCAAGGCTCAAATAGTGTCACAACAATTAAGTGTTAAAGTATTCAAGTATCGGGCATGAGCAGTAGAGATAAAGGAGATCCTTTCGACCCCAATGGACCAACACAAATTCTCATATGCCAACACATGCGAGGAACTCTTCGTCAAATGGTGAGAGTATGAGAAGAGTCATCCACTCAAGTGAAACCATTCAGTAACTCTTAGAAGACTGAGAATTGAGAGCGCCATGTGGTGATGTTTTGTTTTACTTAGCTTTCACTTTTGATAGTTTTTTTTACTTAATAATTTGTTATAAATAAGAGGATTGACCTATTAGAAGATGTCAATGGTTTTGGAAAAGACCCTCATTTTTGGATTTGTAAAGAACTATTTCGGATTTACCTTAATTGAGAAGTCTTGTTTAGGACCAGAGACAAGTTTTTGTTTTTCATCAAAAGTGTGTGTGATTGGATCTAAGGAAGAATTATTTATAACTTTATCTCATGAATGGATGTTGTAAAGAGTAAGAGCTTCTAATTATGTTGATAAGTTATCTGATTCAATATTTTTATAGTTCTTGTCTCTAATGATGGAAATCAAATCGTTGTGTTAATATGTGATTAATGATTAGAGCGAAGGAAACTATTTTTCTTGCCATTGTTTATAACATGTATGTCTTCTTTAGATAAGTGTATCTCAGTCAATAATTGTAATACCAACAATTTAATGCATTAATACTAGGCTTGTCATAGGTGTGAAAATCTTTGTCTGCATGCTTGAGCACAAGGGTTATCCTGAGCTCATCCTTCTCCAGTAGTCAAATTTTCCCCCTTTTTACCACCTGTTTTATACTAGTGCACGTCCTTTTTTCAGAATCATCTAGTAAAAGGAAAATACAAAAAAGAGAACATTCAAACTGAAGGAGGAGCTTCCACAAGAAGACATCTCGTCAATCACTACGTAAATCCCATCGATTAATTGGACGGATCGCAATATCTGGAGAACCATTCCACTACCAAACACTACAGAGTCTAATTGGGCCTCGGTGGCGGGTTTGGTTCCTACTATGGACTCAAATGGATTTAGGACCCCTCAACACGTTGCTACCACCAAGCTCCAGCCTGGTGAACCAGATGATCCAGAAGAAGGTGAGCGTCTCTTCCATTCACAGATGTGTGTAAAAGGCACCCTGCTGAACTTCATCATTGATAGTGGTAGCCAAAAGAACCTCATCTCAGCAGATTTCATCAAGAGGTTGGCCCTACTGGCAACACCACACCCACAACCCTACACCATTGGATGGATCCGCTAAGGAAGTGATCTCTGCATCAACCAACAATGTCTATTGTCGTACAACATCAAGACCTTCAAAGATGAGGTATTGTGTGATGTTGCTCCTCTCAAAGTTTGTAATGTTCTTTTGGGCCAACCTTATTTATTGAAATGTCATGTTGTATATGAGTCTAGGATGCATAGTGTTATTATTACTTTGAACAGGAAATTGTACAGGATACCCGAGGCAGTCCCTCCTAGTGTTATTTCCTTGATCTCTGCCAAGCAATGCAGGAAATTCATCTCTCAGAATGGAAAATTTATCTTCTTCCTGATTCACTCTCAGAGTGAGCGAAAGATCACAACCACATCCAGGGCCTTTGCGACTGATCTCTCCACACAAAAGATATCTTCTCCTCTCCTACAAGGGTACCTCTGCACTGCCAGGTCAAGCATCCCATCGACCTGACCCCAGGAGCACCGCTACCCAATGGGCCAGTCTACCACCACTCTCTATTAGAAAATGAGGAGATCAAGAGGCAGATCCAAGAGCTTCTCCACAAGGGGCACATACGTCCCAACTCATCGCCTTGTGGGATCCCAATCGTGCTAGTGTATAATAAATATGAGACCTAGCAACTCTGCATTGATTACCAGGCCCTAAATAAAATCAATGTCAAAAACGGGTACCCGATTCCCCGAATCGATGACCTCCTTGATCATCTCACGGGAGCCAAATACTTCAGTAAGATTGATCTAAAGTTTGGCTACCACCAGGTCCTAATAGAACATATAGATGTATGGAAGACCACCTTCAAGTCAAAATAAGGTCTTTTTGAATGGATGGTCATGCCCTTTGGTTTGACAAATGCTCCAACAACGTTTATGAGGATGATGGACGATATCCTATGACATTTCACCAATAATTTTGTAGTGGTGTATCTGGATGACATCCTCATCTACAACAAGACTTAGGCAGACCACTTGCAGCATATTCAGTAGATTCTGCACACCCTGCAGCAGCACAAACTATATGCAAACTTGGAAAAATGCTCCTTCGGCATGGACAAGGTTCATCACTTAGGCTACATCATTGATCGACATGGTGTGCATGTGGATCCTGTTAGCGTCAAAAGTCACCCCTAGATTTCAGCAAGAGCAGAGCCTGACGCCCATCAGTTAGTGTCACGATTTGTTTAATGGGGTGATAGATTGGAAGCCAACTCAAGACGGTGTGGTTCTAACTCCGAAACTAGGCTAGGTAGGCGTGGGCAGGTGAGGTCTTAATCAAACTTCAGACAGTAAGTTGTAGTAAGGGTGAGTAGGGGGAAGACTTGTATTAGAGAGGTGCAAAGGTCTGTTGTAAACATCAGGTTTCTAACAGGCTGTGGGAGAAGACATCTAAACGCAAGATCTTCCTGCATTCAAATGCAAAACGCCGAAGAGTACAACAATGCAACAATAAATCCTTTATCATAACATGATTGCAATAATTCGCACGAATCAGTCGTTCACGAACTCTCTCAGCATAAGATGAAAATTAGATGGAGTAAGAAAGATTGTCTATCATAAAACAAGAAATCTCACATACATATGCATATCCAAAGAACTAGAGTGTGTTAAAACTTTACAATCGGGATCCTAGCTCAACCATCGACCCTTACAAAAATGGTGAAAATGCCTACATATACTCCAAAACAACAACAACAACAAAAACAAGACGTTGCATTAAAAATATTGTGTCTGCATGTCTTCTGACAGTCTGCCCATGCAGACTCAAGATGATCGTGTGCCTATGAAAGACACTACCTTAACCTCGCATGGCCTTTGCAGGGGAGGTAGCCGAAACATTAAAGGCCAAAATGGCGTGTGCAGACTTCTCTGTCTAATCGAGGAATTTGGCATGGCTTCTTTGGATAATCAGTACACAGAACTCCTTCGAACAGACCGCTTGCCAGACCCTCCATATCTCATATTCAATGAATGAAAGGAGGTTTCAACCATCCATTCTTGCCT
>JASDQU010438316.1:107001-123097 GCA_032191745.1 Picea mariana
CCCTTGGGATTAGCCACCCTGAATAGAAAGAGCTCCCCATCGAGGTGACAGTGGGTGGGGAAGCTCCTGTTACGCCAGTTTGATCCTTGCCTTCAAGCTACTTAAACCTATCCTACAAATTGTGCGATAACAAGACTCACCCGACGCTGCTGTGGGCCCCAGGTCCTGGATGCTCTCGCTACTTTGCGTATCGGGATATGAGGGAGTTGCTCTTTGCGCTTCGAAACCACGATGGGTGAAAAGGAAGGGAGCCTAATCGCACGCCAGGTGTCTGCTTCAAATGGACGGTTGAGACTGCCCCTTGATACTGTGGGCCCCAAGTCCTGGATGCTCTCGCTACTTCACGTATCGGGATATGAGGGAGCTACTCTTTTGTGCTTCGAAACCACGATGGGCGAAAAGGCGGGGAGCCTAATCGCGCGCCAGTTGTCCGCTTCAAATGGACGGCTGAGACTGCCCCTTGATACTGTGGGCCCGACTTTGGGCGCTATTGGCACTTCAGGGCTCGGGGCTTTGCGATATAGAGTGATATGGAACTTTCACCCTTCGAACTCACGACTGCCAAAAATTCGACGCGATTGGATCTCGCCCCACACGTCCTTTGGATTGACAACCACTATTCTTCCCTGCATACAATATGGGCGCAATCCATTTGTGCTAATCTCGGTGCAACTCTGCTTTCTACGTTTTCCCGCCAACCGTCAATCTACTCATGTGGATGGATCAGGACCGTTGACACTATAACTTTTCCCGCTCGCTTGATTTTAAGTCCGAACAGGACTTTTTCTATGCGTTGCGCTTGGGTTCTCCTCGTGCAACCTATAGACCTGGATATCCCGATGCCGAAGACAAGTAATGATGCTAACAGATCCAACCAAGATCCATGCCATTCATGACTGGCCAGCCCTAACTACACTCATTGAATTTCAGAGCTTCTTAGGCCTCACCAATTTCTATCGTAGGTTCGTGTTGGGATTATCTCATATCACATGGGCCCTCAACCAAGTAACCAGGGATGGCGGTAGGGGAAAATGTGTGTGGGGCCTATCCCAACAACAAGCCTTTGATGAATTAAAGAAGTGTTTGTGCTCATACCCAGTAATTTCATTACCAGACCTGCAACATCCCTTTAATACCAAGACAAATGCTTCAGACTATGTTGTGGGCGTTGTTCTCACTCAACACGGCCACCCTGTAGCATATCATAGTGAGACATTATCAGATGTTGTCTGTAAGTACTCTACTTATGAAAAAGAAATGTACTCCATTGTGCAAGCCCGCTGCCAGTGGAGACATTACATTCTTGGGAAGGAGACAATAATCCACACTGATCACAAGCCACTACAGTTCATGTAGACCCAAGGAAAATTGCATAATGACCGCCATAAGAAGTGGTCCACATACTTACCACAGTTCCACCTCAAAATCAAGTGTAAAAAAAAAGTACCAACTGAATTGTTGATTTTCTCAACCAACCTTCAGTCATGGCACTCACCATGATGCTAGACTCTTGCGACCACAAGATCTCTGGATGGACCCACCTCTATGAGATAGACCTTAACTTATCCACCACCTAGCAAATGTTGGGTGCCAACTAAGTGGAAAATAATTTCCATCTTCAAGACGAGTTATTATGTCATCTGGGCCATCTCTGCATTCCATCAAGTGAGCACGCGAAGCTGATTTGGGAAGCTCACTACAGCCGAGTGGCATGACACTCTGGCATTGAAACGACAATGGCAGTTTTGCATGAACATTTCTACTAGCCGAAACTTCGACAGGATGTCTCCAAGTATATCAGGTCTTGCACCGCCTGCGTTATTGCCAAACTGACCACTAAGAAACAGGGCTTGTACACCCCTCTTCCTACTTTTGACAAGCCATGGGAATCCATCTTAATGGACTACATGTCGGGCCTCCCATCCACCAAGAGGGGAAATTATTGTGTTTTTGTCGTTGTTGATCTCTTTTCCAAGATGGCGATTATAGTCGCCTACAAGAAGACCATCACAACATAAGTCAATGTCAATCTCTTCTTTGAACGAGTATGGGTACATTTTAGGATCCCATAAACCATTATCTCATACCGTGACATTCGGTTCCTCAACACATTATGGTCGAGCCTCTAGTCACTGCTGGATACCAAGCTCACCATATCCACTACCTTCCACCCCCTGACAGATGGTCAAACTGAGGTTTTCAATCGGATGATCGTACATATCCTACGCATGTACAATTTAAAACACCCCCACAAATGAGATTAGAGTTTTCCCTATGTCCAACATAGCTACAATCGAGCCCTGCATAGCTCAACTGGCCACAACCCCTTTCAGGTGGGGTTGGGATTCCAACCATTGGACCCCATGGATGTTGTACTACCTCTAGTGACCACCTCGGTCGACTCGTCCCCTGCTCCACTAAAATATGGAAAATCCACCTGGTTCATTGAGCGTATCCATCACATCCGCCAATAGGTTCAGGATATTCTACAAAATTCTAATGCCAAGTACAAGCAACGCCATGATCAACATTGGGTACCACATAAGTTTCAAGTGGGAGACAAAGTTTGGTTACACTTGCAGAAAGAACGCCTTACAGGGACCCATCTGAAGCTTCACCCACTCCATTATGGGTCATACACCATCAACAAGGTTGTGGGTGACAATGATTTTGAGATCAATATTCCCCCTTTCCTTGGCCTGTACCCAGTCTTCAACGTGGCTTTCCTTCGGCCATATTTCTCACCATTATTGGACAACTTAGAGATAGCATAGCATTTGACACCAACAAAATTCAACCCTGACTGCATACAAAAGACATCCAGTGATCATATTGTGGACACACATATCAAGGGCACTTCACAACAAAGGATCCAGTTTTATCGAGTCATCAAAGCAGGGCAACTCCTGCACCAAGGCAAGTGGCTCACCCGAGGCCAAATTCAACAGAAATTTCCTCATCCAATGGGGGAAATCAACATAATGGAGACCATTGATTCCTAAGGAGGGAGGATTGATCTAGGTGGGTATTGGTGGCCACCCACCTTTTTCAACTTTCTCAAAATAGTTTTTTGGCAATTTTGACAATTTACTATTTTTAGCAGTTTTTAACTTCCGGGGCCATTTTGAGGGCCTAAATGAAGGTTTTTTGGGATAGATATTATAAAATATAGTCTAAGACTCTAGTTGAGTGCCCAAAATGAATCTCCTCGATGACACCTTTCCAACGGGCTATCGTGCGCCTAAAACGAAGATCATATGCAAAAATTACGACCCCGGGAAGTTGATGTACTAACTTACCCAAATGGGGCTCACATGACTTTTGGCGCTTCATCTCCTAGGGTTAGGTTTTTGGATGTCTAGGGTTTTTGAAATTCCTGTTTATTGTAAAAAGGCCTTCAAAGCCTCATTGTAATCATCTTCTTGTGATTGAGCGCAACCGTCATATCTCTTCTCAGAGATAAGCTGCCACCATTCCAGCAAGCTTATTTTTCGCTGCATTTTGCAGTTTCAGTTTATTTCCTTATTGAATAGAAAATCAGTTTTATTGTATCTATGTTATTTTGTGTTAAGCATATTTTAATAATCTGTATTCATTTCATTCTACTCATAAAATCCGGATCAGTGTTCCTGCAAGCGATCATGCAAAGCTGATTTGAAAGGCTCACTATAGTCGGATAGCAGGACATTTTGGTGTGGAGAAAATTGTAGTCGTTCTACAGAAACATTTTTATTGGCTAAAAATTCGACAGAACGTCAACAAGTATATCAAATCTTTCATGGTCTGTATCATTTCCAAATAATCCATCAAGAAGAAAGGCTTATACACCCCTCTTCCTACTCCCGGGAGGCCTTGGGAATCCATCTTGATGGATTACATGTCTGACCTTCCGTCCACCCAAGAAGGCAATGGTTGTGTATTTGTGGTGGTTGATAGGTTTTAGAAGATGATCATTCTCATAACGACAGATACTACCCAGATATTCTTCAAACGAGTGTGGATCCATTTTGGGATACCACAGACCATCATCTCCGATCGGGACAACAGGTTCATCAACACATTTTGGTCGAGTCTCTGGTCACTGTTGGACACTAAGCTCACTAAATCCACTGCCTTCTACCCTCAAATTGATGGTCAAACAAAGGTCATCAATCGGACGAATGTGCACATCCTGCACATGTATAAATCTAAGCATCCGCATACATGGGATGATTGTAACACCCCAAGGCCGAGCCCCTGCTGAATTGTAATTATGCTTATCGACGTGTGAGACGAGTGGTTATAAGCAGAGAGACTTATGTGTTTATTAGGCTGGTGAGCCAGATGCTAAGGCCAATGAGCCTGATTTTTTATATGTAAATACACACATATAATTAATAAAATTACACTAATGCGTATAGACCCTCCATGAAGAAAGAGTTATGGGGGACTAAGCTCCACTAGGTAGGGAGGGGGCTAAGTATCTAGGAATGTGGGCGAAGATAGAGGGCTTACCTCTAAAGGAATAACATTATTATATTATTATTTCCTAAAGGCCAAGGTTGACTTAACTGTGTTGTTCTAAGTTTTTGGGGAAGGGGGACGAGTGTTAAGTGGAACTCATGCAACTTCAGGGAGACATGTGTCAACCTGAGAGCATGCAATTTTAGGTGGGAAAGTCAACTCATTCGGGGGTTCATTCACCATGCTCACAAGCCTCATGATTCTCAGGACTATCACAGATCCTTGACCATTGCGTATATACTCTCACGAGGTAAGACACCTTGGAAGAGAGCCACACTCTCCATTGATGCACGCGTGATTGTAACCTCCAGCTAATGGACATCATCTTGTGTGTTTTTCCTGTGAAGCCTGACGCATTTGTATTTTCCTAAGCCGTGTTGTGTCTTAGCGTTTGGATGTTTCCATATTCAGTGTCAATTATCGTTTTCTATTGTTGTCATCACGCGTTTTTTAGTTGAATGTTGTTGTTGTATTACTTAGGAGATGAATTGAAGAAGCAATTTGTCAGGCCTGTAAGAAACTCTCCCAAGTGAGAGAGTTTGTTGGGAAGTGAGTTCTCCTGGATGGAGTCCCGTAGTAGCTACAATACTCTGAGAATTCTGGTCCAGTCTATTGCTGAAGCCCAAGGTAAGGGAGGTGTAGTGGTTGATGGACTTGTAACAGTGAAGGTGTACCCTCCTGGGGTGGAACAAGTGTGTGGGGAATGAGGGTCTATGGGTTTTGGATGTGAGTGGCTCCTGGGATAAAAGATCCTTCATGTTGTTTTGTACAACTTCCTTGTTGTCCTTTCCAAGCCTATAATTCCCTTTCCCGATGGATTTTAGTCCCAGCTCGAGGGTGACCACTACTAAGCATGATGAGCATCGTGGTCTAAGGCTGTGAGTTTCATGGAAGGTCTGCATGCAATTGGAGGTCACCTATTAAAAGATAAGTACCAATTATTTGTTTGTTGTATGTTGTGTATTTGCATTTGCATTTGCATTATAATTAATGAGTAATGCTTGTATATATATGTTGCATGTAGGTGTTAATGTTGCTTCTACATGAACATATGTATGATTAGAGTATTGACATTTGTTTAATTGCATTAGATAGATATATATTTATATGTGAATACCAGATGTTATCTCTATCTTCTGGTTAAATTTTATATATGATTATTTCCGCAAAGTTACTTGGTGGCATGGTCTAGCCTGTTGTTTAAGGACAGGAATGTCATAGAGATGGTATCAGAGTAGTAAAGGAAAATCAAAGGTTTCTTCAATAGTTTTACCCATCCGGGGTCGCCAACCGAGGGATGTTACAAATTGGTATCAGAGCCAAAGTTTCGACACTGGGCCTGGATGGGCCATGTTAGTGTTTAGCGAGACAATATTTCAGAGGGAATTGTTGTCGAAAGGGATACAATTGAATTTTAGGGCATTCCAGAGTGCCAAGAGAATACCTTGGCTATGTTATAAAGATCAGGGGGTATAACGATTTATGGAATGGTGGAAGAGAAAAGAGACTACAGTAACCGTGGGTTTTGGAACCACAAGGTTTAAAGTTGGGTCGTGGGATCTATTCGGAAGAAGGAGGATCCTTCAAAATTGTCATATCTGGAGAAAGGTGCATGAATATTAACCCCTAAGTACTTCAGACTTCGTGACTTTAGTAAAATTTATGTGTAATAGAGAAGAAAGGGTCGAAGTCAAAGTTCTGAAGTCCCAAAGAGGATCTACACCGTAGATTCAGGGGGGGGAGTGTTTACCGTTGGATTTGATCAAGGACAGATCAAAACCATAGGATTAAGCCAAGATCAAAAGGTAAGAAAGTTTGGGAGTTCAGCGTTCAGGGGAAACAGGGTATGCAAAGGTGAAATATTCTGAAGTCCCGAAGTGATGTGGCCTGTTGATGCCACTAAGAATGACGTGGACACATGGAATGTGTGCCATGCGTTAATGAGTTAAGAACATTTGTAAGATAGAAATGCAGTTAGAACATGACACAAGGGAGTTAAACTTGGTGAAGAAGTTAGCTGGATCGGGCCCACATTAACTTTGATCATGATCTATCAAGATTGATGGTCGGGCAACATTGTGGAGATCGAAGATGTGCAGAAGATAATTCTACAAGGTGGTCCCGCAATCCAAACCACAATTTCTCAGAATGGGTACGTGTTAGCATGGGGACAATTGTGCAACGATCAACGAGTTACTCCAAAACCGTCGACCCATGTCCCCGCAATTTGAAAAGTATAAAATTTGATGTGACTTTTTGGTATCTTTTAGTTCAAGCACAGAAACCGTGGGCCCCAGTGGACGCATGAAGCCAGATCGTGAAGTCCATAGACTAGACACTGCGGAATAAATGGCTCATGATGGAATGGGAGGAAGAAACCCCCGAAGTTTTGTTACACCGAAGTAAAGTGACACGATGATGTCTTTGGGGTGATGTGGAAGTATACAGAGACTAACGGTTTTGGATTTTTGGGTTGAGAAAAGGTGTAATCATCCGAAGTCCCGAAGCCCTTAAGCTTCGAAGTCCTGGAAACCCGAAGCTTGAAGTTCCATAGCGAGTATCAACCGTTGGATGCTGAGAGACGTGGACTGTTAATCCACCCTACTTCATAAGTTCGCCAATCCGACACTCCGAGATATTTGTTGTGATGTGTTTTGAAATCCGTCAAAGCCTAGAGCTCGAAGTTTCAGGGTTCTGGATAAGCACCCAAATCATAAGCATTGGGTGACAACGGTGGTCACATGTGAACCAAGGTCTGAAAAAAACAGGCTAGCACCTGAAATTTGTTGCAGAATAGAACTGGGCTTAGAGATTGAAGCCCAAGGGGTTCTTGACCGACCAAGACATGCAAAAAATGGAATCTGATATTTTTTTTATTAAATCAAATTGGTTTATTCTGGAAAATTATTAAATACTAATAGCTTGACAAAAATCCGGTTGATTGCACATTTTTGCAGAGTTAACAATTGGCAGACTGAACCGAGTTGTTGCATAGTGCAGAGCATGGAGGAGGCACATGATGCTTACAATTCAGAGGATGAAGTGAGAGGAATGGATGTCCATTTGGGAGTTGAAGGATCAAACTCCAATAGGCATGGAGAAAAGATAGATAAATAAGAGAACATGAAGAAAATCATTAAAAAGTTGCAGAAATATGTACAAACTCACCAAGTAGATAACAAAAAGCTCATGAAAGCCAATGATCAACAGGGAGAATTCAATGTGAAGTTGATGTAGAGCCTGAAAAGAATAGAAAAAAAATTGGATAAGGAGAGTAGCTCAAGCAAATCAGAAAGTCCTAAAAGAACAAGAAGTATTAGCCGACATCACCAGCACTCCCCAAGGCATTCCAATAAGAGAGAACAGAGAAGCTCAAGTCCATCCCCTGTTAGGAAACATAAGAGGTATGGGGAAGATGAGCTACGAGGGGAAATGAACAAAATCAAACCTCCTACGTTTGACAAAGAGCACAAGAATGATGAAGATGCAGAGACATGGTTGTTGGGCATGAGAAAGTATTTTGAATTGCATAATTATTCTTCTCATGCAGAATGAAGAATTTCCATCTATCAACTCAAAGGAAAGGCATATGTATGGTGGGATCAACTTGTGCAAGTACAACACGTCAGAGAGAATAATGTTACATGGAAGGAATTTAAGAGACATTTTGAAAGAAAGTACCTAACTAAGAGGTATTATGACAAGAAAAAGAAAGAATTATTTGAACTCAAGCTGAGAAGTATGTCCATTGATGAGTATGAAAGATTATTCTTGGAGTTGTTGAAGTATGTTATGTTCATCAAGGATGAGACAGTTAAGATTCAAAGGTATCTGAGTGGGCTACCATCTTCCATCAGTGACAAGATCTAATATGATGACCCTAAATGTTAAGAAGCTGAATAGATCTACAAATATAATCACCACAAACACTGAATATACAATAGATCCACAAAGCAAGATAGAATAAACCACACTATATTATTATCGAACCCTTGAGGTTGGGAAACACCATATAATGGATCACATTATGGAAGGGATCATCTCCTGTTCACTTGCCTCTTCGAGGGGGCTTCCTCCTAATGAGCTTCAGCTCCAAACACAATATTTATCTTCATGTCCCCTTACATTGTTTGAACCCTTTTATATAGTGCTACCATCACCTAAGAACATGCTAGAGGAGGAATATTCTAGAAGTAGAACCTTCTAAGAAGTTCTTTTACATTTATTATATCTAACTACCTTAGTGGGCCTTATTTAATAATATAGTAGACCTAGTCCACCTTACATTGAATGGCCTCCACTATTATCACTATTGACCCTTTGGGGCCCCCCACTACCTCTCTAGCTACCTTACATTCCATCACCCTTATGAAAACATTGTCCTCAACGCTTGATGTACAACCATATACCAAGGTCTCATGGATAAGTGTGGACCATAGTGTTGAAGTAGACTGGAGAAACAAGGTCCCATTGAGGAATGGTAGTCACCATCCTGAACTAGTCCAACTGCCATTGTAAACCAGGGTCTCATGTCCAATTGCTCATGTGAACCCCACATGGAAGATATTCGCACTCAATAACCAATTGAAAATGATGCTCCCAATATTGACACCTATCATGTGGATCCAAATAAGAATATCTAGCCACATAGTGGGAAAGGGTCAATGCTGAATTTGGAATGAACAATACCATTGTAGAATGTGCAGGCTGAACACTGGTAATCATAACTAGTTCTTGATGTGGGACATTGATGTTCTCTACAAAAGGTGGAGTAGAGTCATAAAATAAAATATGGAAGTGGTTGTCATCCCATAAATGACAACTATCCATATACCAATTATCGTAATTGACATCAAGATCATACCAAGCATATATTTCTTGATTATACTTATCATGTATGTCCGCAATAAGAAATATTTCCTGCATGTTAACCAATGAATCTTGAATACTATGAAAACTATCATTGAGGCCATCTCCAAAGGCATCAAATTTGTCATTCAATGTGTCATACAATTGGGATTTGAATGCTTTAAGAATTTCTTTGAGGGTTTGAGAGGAAATAGCCATCTGATCATCCTATGAACTCTTCGGTCCCACAACCATCAGGAAAAAACCCCAAAAATAGAACAATAAGTTACGACAGAAAATCGTAGTTTTTTTCTGGAAAAACCCTAAAAAACTATTGAATTTAAAATGCTCATAAATTCACTTCTCGAACTCTGTTTCGGCTGATTTTTTTTTTGAAATTGGGTAAAATTGTGAGAGGAACTCAGATATGTAATTTTTTTTTAGCAAATTCAGCCTTCAGCTACAATGGATCATATTATGGAAGTGATCATCTCCTGTTCACTTGCCTCTTCGAGGGAACTTCCTCCTAATGAGCTTCAGCTCCAAACAGAATATTTCTTTTCATGTCCCCTTACATTTCTTGAACCTCTTTATATAGTACTACCATCACCTAAGAAAATTCTAGAGGAGGAATATTCTAGAAGTAGAACCTTCTAAGAAGTTCTCTTAATTTATTATCTCTAACTACCTTAGTGGGCCTTATTTAATAATATAGTGGACCTAGTCCACCTTACATTGAATGGTCTCCACTATTATCAATATGGGCCCTCTGGGCCCCCCCACTACCTCTTTAGCTATTTGTTAAGAACCTAAATAGATCTACAAATATAATCACCACAAATACTGAATACACAATAGATCCACAAAGCAATATAGAAGAAACCACACTTTTCTCAGGGTAGGGAAACACCATACAATGGATCTTATTATGGGAGGGATCCTCTCATGTTCACTTGTCTCTTCGAGGGGGAAACCTTCTAATGAGCTTCGACTCTAAACACAATATTTCTCTTCATATCCCATTACATTGATTGAACCCCTTTATATAGTGCTACCATCACCTAAGAACATTCTAGAGGAGGAATCTTCTAGAATTAGAACCTTCTAAGAAATCATCTTACATTTATTATATCTAACTATCATAGTGGACCTTATTTAATAATATAGTGGACCTATTCCACCTTACATTGAATGGCCTCCACTATTATCACTATGGGCCCTCTGGGCCCCCCCACTACCTCTCTAGCTACCTTACACTAAAACTATGGAAGAAACTATAAGGAGAGAAAATTGTTTATATGATCAACAAAACGAAAAGCCTACTTTCCAAAAATATCTGGAAGACAAGAAGAAGTTTAAGAGGGAACACAGGTAGAAGGGAAACAAACCACCATTTTTCAGGAACAGTCCTCAAGGACAACCGATTTTGAGAGATCCAAAGATGGTTGAAGTAGGTGGGCAAAGGCCAAAGCAGACACCTATGGAATGTTGGGGTTGTAAATGAGAGCATAGGTATAGAGATTGTCCTCACATAAAGGACAAAATGAAAGTTTTTCACAATGTTCAACAAGTTGAAACAATGGAGGACATGGGCATGAGAGTACCAAGAATCTATGCATCCCTCGACAACAAGAAAACTGAGTTTCAATCACATGTGATTGAAGTTGAAGGTATGATCAATAACCATGCCTTTACTATTTTAATAGATTTGGGATCTAGTCATAGTTACATAGATCCTAAATTTGTGGAAAGATTATGTTTTCCAAGAAGCAAGAATGAGAAATCTTGGCTGGTACAACTGGCTACAGGAGCTAAGAGGAAAGTTGTTGAGTTGGTTAAATCATGTCCAGTGGGCATGGATGGACTAAGTACCAAGGCAGATCTGAACATCTTGCATTTATGATCATATGATTGCCTAATTGGTATGGATTGGTTGGACCAACACCATGCCATTTTAGACTGCCATAACAAGGCACTCACTTGCTTGGATGAGGAAGAAAATCAAAGAACAATCTTTAAAGGAATTCCCAGGGCAGTTGCTATCAGAGAAATATCATCAATAGAACTGAAAAAGTGTTACAGGAAGGGTTGTCAAATATTTGCAACCCATATGGAGGAAGCATCTAAGGATAAGGTACCAAATCTGGAGGATCTTGCAATCCTGTGAGATTTTGAAGTTGTGTTTAAGGAGGTATCAAGACTACCCCCAAAGAGAGATATCGATTTCTCTATAAATTTGACGCCTAGAGCAACCCCAGTGTCAAAGACTCTCTGCAGAATGAGCACACCAGAGCTGAAGGAACTGCAAATGCTGCTTGAAGAGCTTATGAAGAAGGGGTATATATGCCCAAGTGTATCACCTTGGGGTGCCCCCATCTTGTTCGTAAAGAAGAAAGATGGAACAATGAGATTGTGCATTGATTTCAGACAGTTGAATAAAGTGACTATAAAGAACAAGCATCCCTTACCAAGGATTGATGATTTCTTTAATCAATTGAATGATCCAAAGATATTTTCGAAGATAGATCTCAGTTCAGGATACCATCAGGTAAGGATTAAAGAGGAAGACATCAGCAAGACTACCTTCAGAACAAGGTATGGTCATTATGAGTTCACAATGGTGCCATTTGGGTTATAAAATGCACTCGTTGTTTTTATGTGCTTAATGAATGATGTTTTCTGGGAATATTTGGATAAGTTTGTTATTGTCTTTCTAGATGACATCATTGTATATTCCAAGTCAGAAGAAGAGCACGAGCATCATTTGAGGATGGTGTTGCAAGTGCTAATAGAGCATCAGTTGTATGCCAAATTGAGTAAGTGCTCGTTTTATCAAAACAAAATTCACTATTTGGGACATATCATATTGGAAGAAGGGATAGTCGTGGATCCTGAAAAGATTGAGGCCATTAAAGGGTGGACAACACCTAAAAATGTAACAGAAGTCAGATCCTTAATGGGTCTAGCTGGCTACTACAAAAGGTTCATTGCAGGGTTTTCAAGAATAGCTAACCCCATCACTTTCTTGCAAATGAAGGGGAATAAATTTCAATGGACATAAGAATGTGAAAGAAACTTCCAACAATTGAAGCAATGGTTAACTAATGCTCCAACTATCAAGATTGCAGATCCAAATGAAAATTCCATTGTATGCACAGATGCATGTAAAGAAGGACTGGGTGGAGTCCTCAGTCAAAATGGGTTTGTGGTATGTTATGAATCAAGGAAGTTGAAGGAGCATAAAAGGCTCTACGCCATTCATGACTTGGAGTTGGCAGCGATAGTGCACACATTGAAGAAGTGAAGGCACTACCTCATGGGAAAGAGGTTCGAACTAAGGAATGACCATAATGGTCCGAAGTATCTGTTTGATCAACCTACTTTGAATGTTAGGTAGAGTAGATGGCTATAATTCCTATGTGAATATGACTTTGATATCAAGCACATCAAGGGAAAGGAGAACAAAGTGGTTGATGCACTCAACAGGAGAGTGCATGAACTACATGCTACAACCATCAGCATGTATCAGACAAATCTTAAGTGCATAATTTATGAAGCTATGAAAGTTGATTTTCAATACATGGAATTCGTAGCAAAATTAAAGCAAGGTAAAATGCAACAGAAAGTTGAGGATTATGAATTAGGAATTGAAGGAATCCTCTTGTACAGAAACAAAGTTTATGTACCCAACTCTTATAAATTGAAGAATGTGATTTTAAAAAAAATGCACAATGTACCTTATGTAGGACACCCAAGATATCATAAAACAATTTCAGCAGTCAAAAGCCAGTATTATTGGCCAGGCATGAAGAGGGAGATTGTTGAATTTATTGCCAAATGTTTGGAATGTCAAAATGTAAAGGCTTAGCATAGACACCCAACTGGTTTGTTATAGCTGTTAACCATCCCTGAGTGTAAGTGGGAAGTGATAACAATGGATTTCATCACAGGATTGCCCAGAACAAGCAGGTAGCATGATGCAATCATGGTAGTAGTGGAAAAGCTTACTAAAGCTGCCCATTTTATTCCATTGAAGACCACTAACAAGGAAACTAACATTATCGATATCTATATGTGGGAGGTAGCAGGACTGCATGGTATTCCCAAGACAATTGTGTCTAACATAGAGCCAAAGTTTACCTCAAAGTTATGGAGAGGACTATTTGAGGGGTTTGGAACAAACCTACACTTCAACACAACCTATCACCCTGAGTCAGATGTGTTAACACATAATATTGTATTATGTTTTGAGATAATTTCTCAAATAAATTGCTATAGGAGAGTTCTTATACTTTTTGACAACTTGACTTCAAGTTAGTTTTTCAGGGGTTTTGAGAAGGCGTTTGCAGTTCTTGATGATACCATTGTGTAGCAGACAACATAAGATTTCCAACCATATCTCTTACAACCCAAAAATAATCTAGGAAGGCCTCCAAAAACCCTCAAAGAACACATTGTGTTTCTATTGAGAGCACGTTGTGCTTCTGCAATTTTTGAGTGACTAACTTAAAACTTGGATTATGAACAAATGGGAAGGTATTTTTGAAAACTGGAGGAGGTTTTTGTTCATCAAATACCAAATAAAAAAAACCTCTCTCAATTTTTCAAAACTTGTTATGGTTAGAGAGATATTAGACACACAAGTGACACTACGAAATGTGCATCACTGTTTTGCAATGGCACTACGAAATGTGCAGAATTGTTTTACAGTGGTGCTACGAAATCTGGAGGTGCGCTACGAAATNCGCTGCGAAAAATCAGTTAACGAGTGGTTGATGATGTGGAGAAGAGCGAATATCATAGATGGTAGCACGATGACAACATACAACCCCTGGAGGAAACTTGGCATGGAAAGGGATGCGCATCAAGGGAGGCAATTTAAATCTTGTTGCTTTGGTTGCCAACATGTTTTTTTTTTAATAACAATTTGTTAAATAGTTGTAGCACATGTGTTAGATTGAATAACTGTTTTGGAGAATCCTATGGGAGGAAGGTCAACTCGCACCACTAGTTGTTGCCTTTCCTTTTTTGTTATAAATAGATATTCCAAATGATTTAGAGGGTCTTGGGAGCTCCCTGGGATCTGCTCAAATTTTGGGAAGGGAAACCTCCTGCCAATGTAATGAAGACTTGTTTATTTCTTTGAAGATTAATGTAGAATATATATTTTTCTGACCTGAGATTCATCATGGTGTCACTATTTAGTCTGTTTTCCTTGTTTATGTGTCTTTCATGTAGCACTAACCTATGAGTAAGTGGAAGGAATTCATCTTTGTCTAATACTCCTCTCACATAGATCATGCTTGTAATACATTATTGGTTTTTGTTTCAGTAATCAACTCCCACGTGTTAATTCCTCTTAAATTGCATGAAGAGATTCATCCATTATTAGGCGTCTCTAATGTAGTGGACTATTTGTTAATGTTTAAATGACTATTCCTTTCAGAATTCATCCTTGATAGATGATCTGTTAGGTAACCTTCCCTCTTGTCTTCATTCCTCTAAAGCTGCAGCTGAGAATTCATCATTTGATAGATGCTCTCTCCTACAATGGGCTTATCTCCCTTTTCAAACTGAATTTTTTATTATTACACCCTGTTGAACATGGTGTTTACTTTGCCTCAGTGTTTTCAGGGAGGTTTCAGCCTGCATTAGTTGTAAGCCATTGAGATTCAAGTTATGACTCCATTGCCCAATATACTCTTTCCCAAGTTTGTCAAACCACCAACCCTTATAAAAACAATTTGTTCCTATAAAAAATCTGACCTTCTGAGTGCTATTGTTGCGTATCTTTGATTGTAAAAGCCTTTGGCTATTGAGAGAGCCCTCTCTGACCGTATTAGGTCAGAATACAGTCTAAAGTAGGTTGAAATGGTTATCTTTGGTATTTCCTACCACAACCATAGGAAAATCATAGAGTGCTAGCAATATGGACAAACAAAAAGAGTAAACCAAGTGATAGAAGACATGCTAAGAATGTGTGTGATGGACAAACCATCTAAATGGGAAGATTATCTACACTTGGTAGAATTTTCCTACAACAATGGGTATCAAACATCACTAACGATGAATCCGTTTGAAACACTTTATGGAAGAAAGTGCAACACCCCAATAAGTTGGGACAATCCAACTCATAGGGCAGTGGTTGGGCCAGAGTTGATCAAGGAAATGGAAGAGAAAATGTTGAAGATTAAACATAATTTGAAGGTTGTCCAAGACAAATAGAAAAGTTATGCAGACAAAGGAAAAAACCACAGAGAGTTTAAAGTGGGTGACCATGTTTTCCTGAAGGTGAAAGCCAACAAAAGTTCCCTGAAGCTGGGAAGTTGTTCCAATTTGGCAGCCAGATTTTGTGAACCGTTTGAAATCCTAGAAAAAATTGGACCGGTAGCTTATATGATTGCATTGCCTGCATCCATGACTGTTCATAATGTATTTCATGTATCATTGTTCAAGAAGTATATACCTGATGCTAGGTCTGTGCCGGGTGTGCAGGGGGGCGGAGCCCCCCGCGCAAGGGTTCGGGGGCAGCGCCCCCGAAATTTTTTTTTCGGGACGACATATTTCCGGGACCACATGATATTTAGGTGGTTTTTTCGACACATGGTTTTTTGCCGATGGTTTTCTATTTCCGGTTAAGGAATTAAGGTTTTGGACTAATCCAGATCATTGAGTTAGGGTTTTGGATGCTGCTGGCTCCTATATGTATATTGTATTGTAAACAATGTATGAATATAATATATGT
>JASDQU010438316.1:132244-143896 GCA_032191745.1 Picea mariana
AAGCTCCACTAGGTAGGGAGGGGGCTCAGTGTCTAGGAATAGGCACCAAGCTAGAGGGATTACCTCTAAAGGAATAATAGTATTATATTATTATTTCCTAGAGGCTAAAGTTGACTTAACCGTGTTGTCTTAAGTTCTCGGGGAAGGGGGCGAGTGTTAAGTGGAACTCATGCGGCTTCGGGGAGACATGTGTCAACCTGAGCGCATGTAGTTTTAGGTGAGCAAGTCAGCTCATTTGGGGGCTCGCTCACCATTCTCACGAGTCTCATGATTCTCAGGACTGTCACCGATCCTTGACCATTGTGTCTGTACTCTCGCGAGGTTAAACACCCTGGAAGAGAGCCACACTCCCCACTGATGCACGCGCGATTGCAACTTGCAGTTACTGGACGTCGTCCTGTGTTTTTTTCTTGTGAAGCCCGATGCATTTGTATTTCCCTGAGTTGTGTTGTGTCTTAGTGTTTGGTTGTTGCCACATTCGGTGTCCATTCCTGTTTTCTGTTGATGTCGTTACCCGTGTGTTAGCTGAATGTTGTTGTTGTATTGCTTAGGAGCTGAATTAAAGAAGTAGGTTGTCAAGCCTGTAAGCAATTCTCCCAGGTGAGAGAGTTTGCTGGGAAGTGAGTTCTCCTAGAGGGAGTCCCACAGTAGCTACAGTACTCTGAGACTTCTGGTCCAGCATGTTGCTGAAGCCCAAGGTAAGGGAAGTGTAGTGGTCGATGGACTTGTAATAGTGAAGGTGTACCCTCCTAGGGTGGAACAGATGTGTGGAAAATGAGGGCATGTTGGTTGTGGGCATAAGTGGCTCCTGGGATAAAAGATCATTCCCGCTGTTTTGTGAAACTTTTTTGTTGTTCTTGCCAAGCCTAGAATTCCCTTCCCCGGTGGAGTTTAGTCCCAGCTTGGGGGTGACCATTGTTGAGCGTGATGAAAAGTATGGTCTAAGACTAGGAGGTTCGTGGAAGGTCTACATGCAGTTGGTGGTCACCTATTAAAAGATAAGTACCAATTCTTTGTTCGTTGTATGATGTATATTTTTATTTTCATTATAATTAATGAGTGATGTCTGTATATATATGTTGCATGTAAGTGTTAATGTTACTTCCGTATGAACAATTTTATGAGTAGAGTATTGACGTCTGTTTAATTGCATTAGATAAATATATATTTATATGTGTGAATATCAGATGTTATATTTATCTTTCGATTAAGTTTTATATTTGATTATTTCCGCAAAGTTACTCGGTGGCATGGCCTGACTTGTTGTTTAGGGTCGAGAATGTCACAAAAATGGTATCAGAGCAGTAAAGGAAAAACAAAGGTTGCTTCGGTAGCGTTACCTCGCTGGGGTCGCCGACCAAGGGACATTACAATGAGAGTCTTCCCTATGTTCAACACATCTACATCCGAGCTCTCCATAGCTCCATCAGCCATAGCCCCTTTCAGGTGGAGTTAGGATTCCACCCTTGGGTCTCATTGATGTTGCACTACCTCTTGGAACAGCACAAAGAAATTATTCCCATGTTCAATCCGAGGTCGACAAAGCCACCAAATTCATTGAGCGGATTCAACACATCCGCCAACAAGGCCATGAAATTTTACAGAAAGCTAATGCTAAGTACAAGTAGCGTCATGATCAACATTGAGTACCGCACAAGTTTCAGGTGGGAGACCAGGTCTGGTTACATTTGTAGAAAGAATTCCTTACAGTGCCCCATCGGAAGCTCCGTCCACTTTTCTATGGGCCTTACACTATCACCAAAGTTGTGGGTGAAAATGCTTTTAATCTCAACAGTCCCCCCTTCCTTGGCTTACGCCCAATGTTCAATGTGGACTTCGTCCAACCATATTTTCCACCATTATTGGACAGCTCAAAGATCACAAAAGAATTGGAACCAATAGAATTCAACCCTGACTACATGGAACTAACATTCACTGATCAGATAGTGAACACACAGATCAAGAGAACTTGCCAACAAAAGATCCATCTTTATCAGGTTGTCAAGGCAGGGCAGCTCGTGCACCAAGGCAAGTGGCTCACCCAGAACCAAATTTAGCAGAAATTTCCTCACCTGATAGAAGCACTCAACACAATGGAGACCATTGCTTCCTAAGGGGGAAAGACTGATCCAGGTGGATATTGGTGGCCACCCACCTATTCCAACTGGTTCCTCTTGACATTTTTTAGTTCAACATGTTCTTCTGTAATTCTTTGTAATTGTGGGTTCTACACTTCTGGGGTTGTTTGAAGCCCTACACAGCTTCCAAGTGGAGATTGGTGGCCTCCCACCTAATTCAATTAGCTTATTTTGAAATTTTTCATGTCAATGCATCTTTCTCGGGGCCCTAAGCAATGTTTTTTTTGCTTGCCACAATAAAATTGTAGACAAAGTCAGAGTTTGATGACATAATGTATAGTTCTCGAAAATGCTTTTCCAACGAGTTATAATGTACCTAAAGTAGAAATCGTATGCAAAAATTACGACCCCTGGAAGTTGAGGTACCAACTTACCCACCAAAGCCCACATAACGTTTGACGTTTCATCTCATAGGGCTAAGTTTTTTAATGTCTAAGGTTTTGGCATTCATGAGTAATGTTAAAAAGTCCTCTGGAGTCTCATTGTAATCATTCTTCTCAAATGGATTCACATAGCAGCCATATCTCTTCTTAGGGATAGCTACCACCATTCGAGCAAGTTGTTTTCAGTTCTTCAATTTTACAGTTTTGACCTATTTTATTTATTCAATAGAAGTTATTGTTCACTGGATATATGTTGTTGTTGTTTGTATCTATGTGTTATTGTATTCAGTTTTTTATTCATTTCGTTTCGCTCATAAATTCAGATCATATACCCAACTGACTATCAAGATTCCACATATTAACAGATAATTGCTTTAAAATGATGTCGGTTCGTTGCTTTTTAACATTAGGATTTGATTGGATTCTACCTTCCACAGAGTAATTAAGGGTATTATATTAGATTTAGTTGAAAGAGAATCATCTAACAATTGGATGGATGTGATAGATGAATCTTGGTTTGAGGGGAATTTAATGTCAACTCTGCCTCAAGGTACCAAAGCATTGTTATTGAATGTTTACAAATCACATGAATGTGTTAAAAGCTTGTGTAGAAGTTACTTCATCAATTGAGATGGGACAACTCAAATGACCATCAATTATAACACACATGAGAACAAGCAACATCTTCTTTGATTTATGTGCACTCTAGCCTTTTGATCTCATATCATCAAGTTTTTTTCACTATGATTGAATTGTAGTACTTATCCACGAAAATGTCCCAATTCATAACAATCACCCTCAATTCCCGTCTTAATATGATAGTCGTAGTCTAATTATTCTACGCTTTTTCCCTTTTCCGACAATATTTTTCGTTTAATTTTGTCCAAAATCCGAGAATTTGTTGGATATGCATATTTGAGTGGTTAATTCTGCATAATCAAAGTGCCCCAAGAATTTTTCAGCAAACTGAATCCATTTATGAATTCAGAAATGCAATTTAAACAACAAAAAATTGTGATTTCATGCAGATTTATGTCATGTGAAAAAGTAAAAAACATGAGTTAAACAACACCAATATAATATTCCTCCGCCCATACATCCATTTTATGATTAACTCATTGAAATCTTATTTTTTGGGACACACTACACATGACTACCATTTCATACCAATGAATAAAAAACAAATGGAGTTGTTGAATAGATCCTCTCTATTGATTATTCATCTATCATCCAAAAAAAAACCTCTCCTAAAAAAATGGATCTCTTACAAATTCCATTTAGGTTAAAATTGTATTTTGGTTTTAAATTATTATATTAATATTTAAATATAAATTCTATAAAAAAATAAAAAAATAAAACTCTTACACATACCATTTAGATTAAAATTGTATTTTGATTTTAAAGTAAACCTAAAACTGATTCTAAATGGTTTAGAGTTCATCTTTTTAACAATCCAAAATCCAAAAGTATTTGAAAAAATTTGAAAACATGTTTTTATTTTAAAACACCAACTAATTAAATAAAAATGATGCATCAACCAATATTCAATACCTATTAACCACTAATTATCATAGGCTTCAATAAGTTATAAGAAAAAAAATAACAATGTACCACTTTGTAATAATAAAAATAAATAAATAACTCAACCCCTCCCATCGCCCATAGCCATTTGCAGTCTTAAATATATATGTAAATAAATAACTCAACTCCGTCCATCACCATAGCCATTTACAATGGCATAATAACATAAAGCTCTAAAACTCTCCATAGCCATTTGCAATGGCATAACACAATAACATAAATGTCTGAAACCCTCCCCAGCATCCGTCGTTTTCTCTTCGGCTTTCTCATTTTATGTTAACGCGCCTCACGACACACTGCAACAACGTAGCCTTCATAACTCATTAAATACCCTGCACCTCGCCTCTTAAATCTGATCCATTCATTTAAGACCACTGAACAACAGCGCCCGATTTAAGTCACACATTAACTCTCTATGCCTGCCATCAGCAAATTGTACAGCACGGTGTTTGCAAATTCGAAGAGTGAATTTAAGCATTATAAACCTTTAAACTATTTATGAATGATGATTTTTTTAAGAGGCTTTTAAACTTTTTTATGAATGAATTTTTTTTCACTGTTAGATTTGTAAATTTTACTGATTAGTTTTGTATAATCTTAATGTTTTAATAGTTTAGTTTTCTTAGTACGTTGAATCTATTTTTACATTCAAAATTTGAAGGAAAAAAAATATTAATTTTATACAAATTTATATGACCGGATTCCCATTAAAAAAAACCATTTTATAAAACAGTTAAACAAGACAATTAATTAATCAAGAACAAAATCCATAAATCAAGAACAAAATCCATAACATAAACCAGAAACACTAATCCCAAAGTTTCTAAGAAGATTCCAGAGAAAAAAAACTTAAAACCTACTTTCAAAAGAGATTACAGAGAAAAAAAACCTCTTAAACCTACTTTCAAAAAGCGACGACACAAGTTTATTTTCTTAATTTTAAATTGCGTTTATACTTTGATGAGATTACGTTATTTTTTGGTTTCAGTACACGATTCTATTTGAAAGACAGATCGATATTGGATAGCTTTCTGTATATAAGAAGTCTATGAAAAAAAATTTACATAGTCCAAAGTGGGCACTATGATAATCCCATCTCCGATCTGGACTAAAATATTTAGTAGAGCCGTATTTATGTGCACAACGATTAAACAACCAAGCAGGAAAACAAGAGATTTCGAAAGGCCGCCATTGTCGTTCACTGGTCGATAGCATTAGGCCCATAACAGGCATTCAAAATAGGACTCCATATCCACTGGACCAAGAACTTCCTCCCAATGCCATTCAAGTTAAAAGAAGCTCCACGGACATCATTCATGACTTGCCCCGTGTAGGATCCACCTCCACCAGTACCATAGATTCCTTCACACAGATCTCCAATCTCGGTCGGAGAGGTCGGGTCATTACCTGCATACCAAGCATTCACAAGAGGATTCGAAGCCAGCTCTGCTAATTCGTGACCAATCACACTGATCATCCCATCGATTCCCACATTGCCATTGGGCGCCTTGAAAGCCTGTGTTCCAGTCATGTAAGAAGGAACAGCGAAGGGGTACGAGCAAACCTCCGGGCATTGCTGCTCAGAATTTCCAACCCAGGCATAGGGTAATGTATACCCCACAATAGAAGGGAACGTGAAGTAATGGAAGCCACAGGCGGCTTTGCAAAAGTCCTGGACCAGGACATCCTTTGAAGTAAGGAGAAGATAGAGACCATTTTTGGCATCTACAGGAAGTGGATTCTGTAGGGCTGTGACAGCATTTTTAATCACCTCCTGTACCGTGAGGCGGGTGAGGGATTTTCCATGAGAATAAAGATCGTTCCGCTCTGGGCCGAGAACAACATATCTGCTCACATTGGCCACAGTTTGGTCCGTATAGAGCTCAACCGTTTTCCACCAATCGCTCACAGATGGGCTCTGGCTGTGAGCATCAGAAATGGACAGCAAGAAATCCTTGATAATGCTCTTTTCGCTCATCTCCCAATTGCCATACCAGATTGTGTGCACGGTGATGTTGCCCGTTAGAACAGGACCCATGTGATACCTCATATCGACAAACTCCGACGAGCCTTCATTTCTCTCGGAGCTCCCAAATTTTAACCCCGAATCTCTTGGCCATGGCCTCCATCCCTCCACTACAGTACATGCCCACCCCAATAAAAACACTTGAACCCAGCAGGACAAGTGCGAGCTTAGCCTCAAGTCCCCCATTGCTCTTTGTTTCAGTCAAACTAAACTCGTCTGCTGAGCTCTGTATCGTAAGGGAGAAGGCAGCCCTTATATAGACACTGAAGTCACTGGCCAGTGGCGCCCAAGAAATAGGCAAAAGACGGAGAAGAATTATTGTACATTATACATTACCAGCTGGAGGCATTAAGGAGCCCTATCGTTTTCAGCTCATCAACTAATCACAACATTACAGATATGTGCCCGAGTCAAATCCTTCTCACACCTTACATTTGCATTTAAATTCGAAATAATTGAGAAAAAACGTACCAACGTCGGTGAGCATATCGATCTTTCAAAGAAAGCGGTCACCGGTTACTCTATACAGACGGCACTTCAGCCAGGCTGTCGAGGGTACGTTCCAACTCTTTCTTTTATTGTCCCTCTTGCTATTACATGTACGCTTCCTGCAATTTCCAGCTCACATTCATTCCACTTGTGCTTTAAGTGTCCATCATCGACCATACATATTCCGACAACCTGGCGATTCCGGTTCTAACATATCTGTTTCAATATATAATCTGAAATCCGGTAAAAATGGTTGAAACTAAAAGTTTGATTTTTTGAGTTTACATAAATTTGTTTAAATAAATTTTTACTGAAATCCTGTCAAAAATTGTTGAAACTTGATTTGAGATTAAATCTGCATAATTTAAATGTTCTGGGAATTTTTAAAGCTTTGTTAAAAAATCAATGTTTAAATAAAGTCTTTTTAGGATCTCACACTGATATGAATTAGTTGTTTTTTTTTCAAATTTAAATAACGAGAGAAACATCTTATAATAGAATTAGAATTGATGTATTCTAAATGGTAGTAGGTTAAACATTTTAGGAAATGACTATTTTTTTTGGGGATATTTGGTCGAAAATCTTGTGAGAAATTATTGGAGTGGTGGATTTGAGTGATTATTTCTGTAGAGGTTTTTTAACATGCTGGATTCATTTCTGCATTCAGAAATGGATTTTGAATAACAAAAAAATAGTGATTTGTGTAAATTTATATTGCTGGATTCCTACTGAAAAAAACATTTTCTAGAACAGCTAGACAAGGCCATTCTAAATGTTCTATATTTTTACTCTTTTTTGGCAACTTTTGTGAAGTTTTCATCAAAAAATCTGATCAAAAATTTTAAAAAATAACTAGAATCGCAGAATTCAGTGATTGACATTACATATAACTAACTAGTACCCTGAGATTTTTGAAGGACTAAATAGATTTATGCTTTCAAAAACAAGAAAAACAGGATTTGAACAGTATGAAATTGCAATTTGACCAACAATCAAATTTAAAAAAAAATAACTGGAATTGCACAATTCAGTGTTTGACATTACATATAAGTAACTAGTGCCCTAAGATTTTTGAAAGACTAAATAGATTTACTTTCAAAAACAGGAAAAACAAGATTTGAACAATGCGAAATTGCAATTTAACCAACAATCAAATTTAAAAAAATAACTAGAATTGCAGAATTCAGTGATTGACATTACATATAAGTAACGAGTGCCTTAAGATTTTTAAAGCACTAAATAGATTTATGCTTTCAAAAACAGGAAAAATAAGATTCGAACAATATGAAATTGCAATTTGACCAACAATCAAATTTTAAAAAATAACTGGAATTGCAGAATTCAGTGATTAACCTTACATATAAGTAACCATTGCCCTAAAATTTTGAAAGATTAAATAAATTTATGCTTTGAAAAACAGGATACCAAGAATCAAATTTAAAAAAATAACTGGAATTGCAGAATTCAGTAATTAACATTACATATAAGTAACCATTGCCCTAAGATTTTGAAGGATTAAATAAATTTATGCTTTCAGAAAAAACAAAATAAGATTTGAACAATGTGAAATTGCAATTTGACCAACAATCAAATTGCAAAATTCTTTTTCACCTGAAAAATTTATTTAAAATTATTTTAGACTAAGCGGAATTAGATTTAGATAACATAAAAAAAAATGAAAATCTTATGACATTTAGCATACTTGTAACTAAAATGGACAGAAAAATGAAATATATTACGTGGGCATGGAGGATTTGAGGCTCCTTTCAGTGGACAGTGCGCGTAATTAAATGAGATTAAATGTAGGGCAGAGGGCTTGCCGTGATGACGACGAAGACTAATAATGCTGCTACAGTTTTTTGTCTTTGTCCGTTTTGGGCTACAGCACACTTGATTGAGAGGACAGTATGACATTTGCTGTAAACGGAGATGACGATTATTAACCAACCTAGAATTATGTGCCGTCAAGTCCACTCCTCATTCACAAATTATTGGAGTACGTAGTAATCTATCATTATCTCCCGACATCAGATTTTCCCATGAATTTCAATTTCAAAGATGTGAATCTGCCACCTAACCATAGTTTAACATTGTTTGAAGTTGCGTAATTTGTATTGTCTGATCCATGTTAAAGTAATCGCAGAACAATGTGGAACTCTGTTGTGGACGTTGATCCAGATGAAACTGACAGTAAAATTGCATAGCTTTAAACTTGGTTCCACTATATTTATAATTATTTCTCTTTAAATTATACCACTTTTAGTTGTATATGTCACAATCCATAATAATGGGAGTTACTAGGTGCTCCAATAATAGAAGGCAGCTGTTAAATTGACATAAAAGCCATGAAAAAAATTCCAACTACTTTTTTTATAACAGTTAGGAGCAACGGTCTTTTTTTGACTTTATAATCCTTGGGTAACGTTACGAGTGGAAGGTGGGGGATTATTTTCAATCTTGGAAGCAAAGAAAGATGGAAATGGCATCAGAATTAGCAGATATTAGGGAGTCCTGATTTGGTGGAAATTCATTACAGCTCGCATAGGATTTTAGTCAATCCGCTTCATTGCAAGGAGAGCACCACATTTAATGAGGAATTCGCGGGCACCCACACTTAATTACAGTGTACATATTCAAGGTCTAATAGGTCTCCACGAAAGCAATGTACTTCGTTGCAAAAGCATTGGCGAGGAGTAAGCATGATGCCTATTGATATCTATAATTTCATCATTTTTTTGAAATTTCTAATCGGTTTTTGGGGAAAATTATAGGCAATTGAAAAAGTTCAAAAAGTCTAATATTTAGAGATTAAGGCATTCTCAAAGGAGTTTTGACACCGTGAGCATACAATGCAAATGGCGCACTTCATGGTCTTCCATGTGACTGTTATGGCATATGAAAATAAGTCTAGTGCTAAACTCTTTGATAGCGGAAGGACATTGAGACACTCCTATGATCAGAAAGGGATCACTAAATAAGTTGTCATCATAGGTGATTTTAGGGGCGAAATTTCGCCGATGGGCGAAATTAAGAGGTTTGGAATTTTGGTTGGGTGAATTGTTTACATAAAGAGGTTTTTTAGGTTTACCTATATATAGCCCCAAATTTATTTTCAAAAATATATATATAAAACCCTTAGCCCACATATATTTGTGAGGGAAGAGCATGGAAATCCATTTTCGGCCCTTACAATTCGAATCGGATTGTCCCATTCGCCTCAATTTTCTGGTAATGACAATCATTCAGAGGTTTTTCGCCCCTGTTTTCTGGTAATGGAAACGATTTAGACGTTTTTCGCCCCACTTTCTAGTAATGGAAACGATTCCGGCGCATGGGATCAAAAACTTTCTCATGAAATCTCAGGGATTGCATTACCCATTCAGCTTCTTCATACCAACATTGCATGTTGGAAAATCCAAGAGGGTTTATAAAGATTTTTTCCTCAGAATGGATTCCCCACCTTTTCCTACTACAACGATCCTTACTTCTATGCGACACATTCTTTAGAATACCCCAGATTGCTCAAGGTCTCAGTGCATGGAGGTTTCCCATGTGACCCAGACAAGAGGGCCTTGTTGCCTGGTCTGGATGCATTGATGCAAAAGGTATGTCCTTGGTTGGCTGAAATTTTCAGAGGAATTGTTATGTCAGAGAGCCCTGTTGTTGCCGAGGCTTGCATGTATTCAATGTCTCCCGATGATGAATGATTTCTTGCCATTGACGAAGATTGAGATGTTAATAGTAGCCAAGTAACCTATTTTAATTTCCTTTGGATTCTCTGGCCGTGGGTTCAAGATGGGTCCTTTGGTAGGACGAATAATGGCTAATCTTGGCCTCACATGGGAAGCCCATGGGCTGCCCTTGCAGTGTTTTTCTATTGAACGTTTCCTTCAAAATCCCTAAGGTAATCCGAAAGAATATGAGGAACAGGTTTCTCATTATCTATGTACATCATCCTCTTAAAGGTGCAAATATACCCAAAATAATTGTAACACTCCTTGAATTTGATATTGTGCATTTCAGTTGTCCTTTATGAGCTAGCATTTTCTGTGGGTTAGATTCAGAGTGAATGAGTTATTGTAAGTATATGTAAATGTTTATAAAAATCACTGTAATCTTATTAAGATTAGAGCCACAGTGGATATGCTAGCTCTCCTTGCTTATGTAGTGCACGAGATCTTTGTGACTGCTCTTTGGCTCTATGACGTTATATTCTTTTTGTTATTTTTATTTGTTAGTAATGAAATATTATTTGTTCTTCCAAAAATAAAGATCATTATACTCTGCCTTTCTTCTTTGTTGAAGTTGGAAACTACATCAAATGTTGGTTTATGTAAAACAATGAAAGGAGCGTAGAGTGCTTATCATTTTACTGGAAGCAACAGTATATTAATCGGTTAGTGAGGCATATTTTCATGTAGATCCATTATGATTATGTTCCAGTACAAACATAGGCGCAACTCGACTGGCTGAGTACTTTAAGTCTAGAAAATGTCAAACAGTTGTAAGGGAGTATTCTATAACTGAATGATTTTTTTCGTGTACTGTGTATGTCCTAATTTATTCGATTCCTATCATTAAATTATGTTATTTATCTACTTTCTAGGTTGTTGGTGTTCTTGTCACACTTAAGGCGATTTAAAGAATGAATTTGTAGAAACAGATGTTGTCTTTGATACTGTATGCAAGGTATGCCTTATTAAAACTTCAAAGATTAATCATAGGATAAAGGTTTCCACTTCAAGCATAGTTATTAGAACTGTTGCTTGAGATATTCCAGCAAAAATATCTTGACCTTAATGAGTGTTCTGTTTTGCAGGAGGTTGGGACTTACACAGCTAAGAAATTGGACAGTGTGTGTCATTTTTTGGGTTATCGATCTCATGGCTCTTTACCATCAAATTTTGATTGTAACTATGCATTTGTAAGTGTAGTTTAGCATTGTAATTACACAGGCCATTCAAATGTGTTTATAATATAGTCATCTAATAAACTGGGAAGCTAATCAAGAGTTTCAAAGTAATGTGTACCTTGA
>JASDQU010438317.1:19791-30149 GCA_032191745.1 Picea mariana
ACAGAATTTCATCTCTATATCCTCCTATCTTAAATTCAACCAAGAATTGTTTAGTCAACATTACCTGGTGTCCTTTTTGCAACCATGAGACTTTATATGGCTATGGGTGTGTAGTCATTGCCAACTCCAATTTCTCCACCATCTCCATGGATACTAAGTTATCAGTGATCCCACTATCAATTATCACCTTTCATACTTTGTCTTTAGTCTTGCAAGTTGTGTTGAATAGATTATTCCTCTGTACTGGATTTTTAACTTATGCTTCTGGTTTTAAGAGAACCTTTCTCATCATCAGGGATGTTCCATACTCTGCTCCTTATTCAACATTCCCTCTTTGTTCTTCCGAAATGTGAGCTTCTCCTCCTTTCTTTTTCTCAAGGCATTCCCAAGACATGTGCCATATATTTCCATAGGAATAACACCTTATTCCTCCTCTGCCTCTTCCTCTAGAATAGTTTCTTCCACCACCTTGTCTTCCTCGGGAAATACCTCCTCTTTCCAAGTGACTGTGTGGAGTTTTAGCCTCATCCTTGGAGTTATGTTCTTTGTCATGGGCAACTCCCTTGCCTTTGTTCGGGGATGAGATTTTACCTCTACCTCGTTGGATTTGTTTTCTGGCCAACTTCTCTTCTGCCTTCAGTGCAAACTGATAAGCATCCTCCACTTTCCTTACCGACATCATGCTGAGCTCATCCTGGATTTCATACCTCAAAACATTTATATACCTGGAAACTTTGTATTCATCCCTCTCTCTTTTTCTAGCTTTGATGCTCAACTTGTAGAACTCCTCTATGTATTATTTGACTTTCATACCCTTCTATCTCAGGTTCTGCAGCTTCCTGAACAGATTGATCTGATAATTTTTCATCATGAATTTAGCCTTCATCCTGGCTACTATTCTGTCCCAATTATTTATCTTTTGTTTTCCTCTACTTCACCTCTCAGCCTGCAGTTCATCCCACCATAGTGTTGCGTGTCCTTTAATCCTGGTGACAATATGTCTCACCCTTTTCTCCCCATCAACATCTTCATAATCGAAATATTTGTCCATGGACCTTATCCAATCCAACAACTCTTCAACATCCAAATTGCCTTCATACATTGGGACCTTTATTCTTTCTTTAGCTCCTAATATAACAACTTCTCTTAGAAATCGTTCTTCGACAATGTGTTCCTCTGCAACTTCTTTTACTTATACATATTCACTCTCTGCATCACTGACGTCTCCAGCATCAGGTGCTCTTCTCTGCATTGCTTCCATCACTTCCAGCCTTGAATGAGGTTCTTGCATCTCCCTTTATATGACACAATTGGATAAAGGTGGCTCTCCTTGCCTCCTTGGTGGAATTGTGTTGACTATCTATCACACATAGAGTACCATGTCGAGTTATTTTTCTCCTTCACCTGAAATATATAGATGAAAATCATCTCTGATACCACTTGATGCAGACCCCCCTTCTCTCCTAAGGGTTGCGTGACCTCCCGGTCTAGGATCAATCAAGAACCTAAGTCTGACTGACTCTTCAGCCCCTCAAGAATCTTTAATCAACTAGATAATCCCCCTTATTCTTAAGGTGCAGGTTCTATGGAACCCACAAGCTTCTCCTTAATGATTTTAAAGATTCAATGTATTTAGGCACTAGCTCTCCTAGTTAAGCCCCCCCTCTTTATGTGACCAAGGCTATGACCAGTCGCCTAATCGAAAGGTGCATTGCAACTTTGCGTATTGGTTCTTTGTGTGTGAGTCACCCCAACTCTCCTGACCTTCGAAATCCCGACAGAAGCCTAGCATGTACTAGCCCCTCTATTCTCCCTCACTGATGTGACCCTTCTCTATGACACTGGGACAATATTTCGAGTGCTTCACAATTTCTCCTTTCACAACTTCGCGTCTCATGATTTCACACTTTGCAAATAATCTCCTTGGACAATAGACGGTCCAAATCTATCCTCGATTCGACAACTCAGATCAAATCTTCATGATTTCAGGTTTCATGAGTTCCTAGAACTCTTACCTCTAATTTCCCGAGTCGAAAACCTCCGACAAAACCAGATCTACGATTCAATTCCCTCCTTCAATCAACAACTGTGATTAAATCATGATTTTGTGATTCACGAGTTCTTGTAACTCTGCCTTTGACTTCTCTGAGTCACGATTCAATGAAATGGTGATGTCTCGCTATGTGTCCCCCTTGATGATGGACAATCCTGATGATTTCAAAACGATCAATAGCTATGATTCTTTCGTGAGTTTTCACTTTGCGAATCCTCATGAATTTTCTCTTTGAACTTTCCACTCTACAAGTTAGCGAAATGTTGATCTCTCACCACGTGTCCTATCTTGATGGATAGTTTTGATCATTTTAGAATTTCGCGACCCTACTCCTCCTGTGTGCTTTCAAATCTTTAATGTTAGTGAACTTTACCTTGATTGGATGACTATGATCCTTTTGCACGTCGATCGGGCAGATGAGATCCTTTATTTGCACTCTGATCGAACGACTGAGATATTTTCTCTAGCTCTCAGATCGAATGACTGAGATCTTTTCTTTGTGCTTAGATAAGATGGTCCAGATATTTTCCCTTGAGCTTATGCCTTCTTCTAACTTAGAATATTTTCAAAAGATTTAAAGGATTCGACTTTTATCCTTCCTGTGAGTCCATTTCTTAGATATCATTCTCACTTCTTGGAAAGTACTATCCCTCCTAAGCTTGATCTCCTCAAAGATTTCGATCTCCCAAGCACTTCTTTCTTTTCCGGGAAATTCATCCACCTCAGATTCAAATATTATTGAAAAAATATATTTCCCTCCTTCCTGGCATTCCTTTGTTCTCGTCCTTAAACCTCTTTATGGAGTTTCTTCAACTCTTCATTGAATTCTATATCTGTGCACTCTTTGGAACTGATATTTACACAATATTAAGTTCTTTTGAATGACTGTGCACTCCTTGTAGAAGTCACTTTGCACTCCTTGCAGAGGAAATCTTACGTTATTTCTTCTGAGATTTACAAGTCAAAATAGACCATGTCAACGAACTCTGTGCGGACTGTGTGCACACCTTGCACCGGCTAATGAAGAAAAGCGATTTAAATTTTATGCAAGCATTTCAAAGCTACATACACTCTTAGCAAGATTCATTCATTCTTGAAAAGATTAATGACAACAATAGGGAAATTGTAAACAATATTCACACCATACATTGGATCAATTTTCCTCTGTTATCTTCATTCAAAATCAAGAAAATGGTTACAACTAAAATCAAAGAAACAACTATTGTTCACAAATTCCTACTTGCTCATAATTCCCGTAACCCTTCTTTAGGGCGTACAAAACCTCTCTTTATACAAAATAAAACAAACTAACTATTACCTAATTGTGGTTACATTGAGACTAGGGTTAACTCCCAGGTCACACATTCTTGTTCGGTCTCCACGCGCATGATATTTCCTTTTATTGTTTTCTATCAGCTTCAAAAGATTTGCAGTACTGGATAGCGTTCAAAACTCTAGATTGGCTCTTAGGTGTCGATTTGTCCTGCCACGTGTGCCTATCGACGATGCTCCTACATCACCCTCCAACAATAGGTTCATGACATCCTTCCACAAGAAAATGCCAAGTACAAGCAAGACAACTTATTCAACAAGGAAAGAAACTCACCAAGGTTTAGATTTAGAAAAATATCCCCCATCTCCAACGATAACTTGACTTAATGGGGACCATTTCTTCCTAAGGGGGGAGGAATGATCTAGGTGGATATTAGTGGCCACCCACCAATTCCACTAGCTCAAAACACAATTTACCACATTGACACTTTTTATACGGTTTTTTCAGATTCTAAACATTTAGGGTCATTTTGAGGCCCTAAATGTCTCAACTAGACCTTTCCAACAAGATATCCTATGCCCCAAATGGATATCACATTCAAAATGTACACCCACAGGAATTTGACGTATCAATTACCCCCATCGGGGCCCACAAACCTTTTGGTGTTTCATCTCCCAGGGTTAGAGTTTTGGATTTTTAGGGTTTTGTCATTTTTATTTTATGTTAAAAAGGCCTTTGGAGTCTCATTGTAATATTCTTCTTTCAAATGATCATATCCATCACATCTCTTCTCAAAGATAAGCTGCCACCATTCTAGCAAGTTCATTCACTCTATATTTTTATAGTTTTGTACATTTCGCTCATTAATAGAAATTGTGTATTACTGTATCTCTATGTTTATTTCAATATATATATATATATATATATATATATATATATATAAGTATTTTTTTTTTATATCTTCTCCTTCATTTCATTCTCAACAAAATCCAGATCATCCATGGACCTGCTACGATCCTAAATATGTTACCTGGGATTATGAGGATGCCATGCAAGAAGAGTACCCATGACTTTTTGAATATTTTTGAAATTTGTATTTCTCTCCTTTGTATATGCATTAAGGACAATGCCATAATAAGGGGGAGGGGAATGTAATACCCCAAGTTTTGATTCATTGAAACAATAATGTAATTTGGTATATTTGATGAAAATTTGGAGTGCTTGTAAATTTGAAAGTTCGGAGTGCCTAGAAATGTAATACTTTGAATATAAATTAATAAAATACATCGTTGGCTACAAGATGAACAAGGAAAAAGATAGGGGGCTATGATTCCATGAGAGAGGGGGATAAAAGGGATAATTATTTTTATTGTTTTATCCACCCATCTTGAATTTAGTTGAGAAAATTGGTTACATGAACTTCTTGGGGAAGGCCATGTGGTGCTTTATTGCATGTAATTATATAAATCTTGCTTTTGGGTTGTTTGGGGATTTCTCATTCATTTTTACTCAATCATTTGGTTTGTAATACCCCAGTTTTGAGTCCCGATATTAAATAATGTAATTTTTTTAATTGATTAAAGGTTGGAGTGCCTAAACCATTAAAAGGGTCCGAAGAGCCTAGAAAACATAATACTTTGATACACATATTAATAAAATACATCGTTGGCTGCAAGACAGACAAGGTAAAGAGATAGGGGTATATGATTCCACTAGAGAGGGGGATAAAAGAGATATGTATTTACATTACATTTTATTTTACCCATATTGTAAGTTTTATTGATAGAAAAAACCAGTTACATGAGTTTCTTGGGGAAAATTCCATGTGGTTCCTGATTCCAAGAAAAAATATAAACCCATATTTGGGTGGTTTGGGTTCTTCTTCTTCTTCTTACTCCTCATGATTTCTTCCTCATTGTTGATATGGAAATTCAAACTTGTTTTGGTTCTTGGGGAGAATAAGAGAACAAGTCACTGAAGAAGGAAACCATTGTTGATGGTTGTAGAAAGTGGATGTTGTATTACAGCCATAGAGTATTCCATGTATGCTGGAGAGTCATTGGCATGAATCAAAATTGATCATAGGTGTGAGTCCTAAAAGTCCCAAAATGGAGATGTTTTCTAGAAGCAGTGGATTCTTGGAAAGAGATGGATAACCCGATGGATTGCTTGGAAGAGAAGGGGTTCTATACTCTTGGGTGGTGTGAGTTGTAGAGAAGAGAGTTGGTGTACTATGGATTGTTGTGTGTGTGTTGAGACACCTGTGAGATCTTGAGTGATGTCTGATTTGGGAAGTTGAGTGTAGCCCTTGAACTCGTCCTTGTGGATTCATAGCGCTGGCTTAGGGGTGACCTATTGTTGAGACTTGGAACAATAATGTCTATGGTTGGGTGGAATGTCCTTGGTCTGCAGCTAGTTGGTGATGGTTATCCTTAATATAAGTGCTTTCTTTATTATATGGTTTCTCTATTTATATATGTAATTTTGTTGTGTATTGATTATCAGTTCTAATATTTTCATATCAAATATATTTTCTTGTTAGATATGGTTGTGCATGGCATGATAAATATTCTTTAAGTTTTCACATTGATTCTTGTTAAATGGATGTTTTTCTACCTTATCTCCTGCATGTGTTCTTGAATCAAATTTAATTATGATAGACTGACCTTAATACTTGATATGAGTCGTGTTATTTTAATGATCCATATTAGTAGTGGTTGGGAATGTTACAGTGTGGTTTCATATGGTTCCTAGAGAGCATTGTTGGAGTAGTGTGGCCCATGTTGGTGCTCGGTATGTTACATGGTTTCACTCATTTGTTATTTTCATGATCTGTCCTATTGGTGGATGGGCACATTGCAATGTTGTTTTAGATGGTTATCGGATAGAATTCTTGGAGTAGCATGGCCATTTTGGTGGTTGGGTATGTTACATATTGGTATCAGAGCCTTGGTTTCAATGATGCACCTATATGTACTAGATACAGAGTCGTAGGATAAAACGTCGAGTCATGAAGACCTAATAGAGAATCATGAATGCACAGGACAACGTAAATGGTGACTATTGATGTATAGATGTTTATATCACAGTTGTAATGGAAAATAAATACCAAGAATTTATAAAACAAAATGTGAAGATATATGGATTAAAAGAAAATGGAAGAGTATGGAACCCCACATAAGGAAATGAAGTTTTTTTAGAAAGAACGATGAATATGGAGGCAGTTAACTCTTATTTTTTCATCCTTGGAGATCAAGGTTTAAGATAAAATATTTGGAGGGGGCCCAATGCTGGTGGGTTGGCCCAACCATGTCAACAACATGATATAAACATCATAAGAATCTATATTAGTGCCACATCAATGAAATCCCACATGCAGAACACCTCATATACAACATGTGCATGAAAGGAGTTTGAAAATTGGTTAACTCTCAATATATCGTGAAGGTGGTGAGGCTTGGTGGAGGATCAAGTGTATGTAAATAAGTGTGGTATCCCCACAGACCTTTGAACCCACAGTAATAAGTGATAAATTGGTTAATTACCAAGGTTTCATGGAGGTGTTGAACATGGTCGAGGATCTGGGTTATGTGAAGAAGTGAGGTAGCCCCACAAACTTGGGGACCCACAAAAAAATATTGAAAATTGGCTAAGTACCAAGAGTGGATCAGTTTGGAAGACAAAAAAACATATATAGATGTATCAGGAAAATGTTGTAGGCCCGCAGACATGGAATGAAATAAAAAGAAACTAAGTGTCAATATGTCATGGAGAGTGGAGATATATACACAAATGGTTAAGTATCAATATATCACAGAGGTGGTGAGAACGACAGAGATTCGAGGGTATGTGAATAAATGTTGTAAGCCCACAGACCCATGAGCCCATTGTAAGATGTCAAAAACTGGATAAGTATGAAGAGTATGTTGAATGGCGATATCTCAAAGAAATGACTAAGTATTGAGAAGGAGTCAGTAGAATGGATATGTTCGGTGGACCCATAATGAAATCTTGAAAAAATCGACTAAGTAACATGAATCAATTAGATGGAATGGGTCACAAATATAAGAGTTGAGCAAGTGTTGTAGACCGATGGCACGTGGTGAGATATGAGAAAATGACTAAGTACGAAGAATATATCAGGTGGCCAAGAGGTCTCCACGTGTCATAGATCCAACAGATAAGATGTTTTTATGTGTCATGGATTGAACAACCCATAGGGTGAGGGATTTAATGGCTCACGATATATCATAGAATCGTGGAGAAAATAAAGGAAAATAATCTATGTATAAGTGAAAAGTGAGTGAAGCGGAAGTAGAGGCTACAACTTGGAGATCGCGAATGCTCTAAATGAAGAAGGGATATGATTTATATCCATGGTGAATCCATTAAGAGAGATCAATGATTGAGATCTAATAAAGAAATGACTATACAACTACTGTGTATTGTTGTTGCATGGCACACCAGTGAGAAAATTGACAGCCAGGATTCAATCCAAAAGGAAACTATATCAACGTTCAAGTTTAAATATGAAGGAACGATCAGATGGTTTTTGAGTGTTTCTACTATGTTGCATGTGCTAATGAATATTCCTTCGCTGGCTTTGATACCAATAAATTTCTACTCAAGACTCGAAATTGGGAAATAGAATAATCATTGAAAAAATGGTTTAGAGAAGAATAACTTGGATTTATTATAATTGGGAGAAGTATGATATAATTCTTCATCAATTAAGTAGAAAAAAAAAATCCTGCAACAATTAATTGACAATTTCTATAGTATGCAAAATTTTAACAAAAATGGTTGCCTGCACATTTTACAGAATTAAGAGATATAAACATAACATTTTAAGATAATAATGCAGATTTGGGAAATGGATAATGGAGAAGGAGCCTTCAGTCTTGAGAAACAAGCCAAGGATCAAAATATTAGTGTTGGTAATGTAGAGACATAATCCAATGGGCACCAGAATAGAGGGTAACAAGGAACATTATTAAATACTATGGGAAGCTTGAAAATAGAAATGCAGAATTAAAAATCATAAAACAAGAAGCTGATGAGAGGGGAAAATCAAATAAATTATCAAGTGATGAAAATATTAAATAGGTTGAATATGCAGATAAGGAATGAATTAGGCTCAAGACAAGAGGAATATGGCCAATATCATGAAAGAAGATTTAACTACAAAAGATTTGGTCATTCAAGAAGTACTAGAAGAACTCATGGACATCACTCACCTCCTCACTCAGTAAGGAAGTTTTATGCATATGAAGATTCCATAAGTAGTTTAGAAGTGGCTTTTGTTAGGAACCAAAGAAGAAGGAATGAATTGGATATTTTTCAAGGACAGTTGAGGAAGCTTAAGCCAACATCCTTTGAAGGTTAAAGAGAAAAATAAAACGAGGTTGAAGCCTAGTTGTTGAGAATCAAGAAGTATTTCCAATTGCATGAATATTCATCTAACCTAGAATTCAAAATTTCCACATACCATTTGCATGGAAAGGCTTCCATGTTGTGGGATCAACTAAATCAATTTGAGAACATTAATGAGAACATGATCACTTGGAAATAGTTCAAGAGATATTTCCATAAGGAGTACCTTTCAGATCATTTCTATGACAAGAAAATGCAAGAGTTATTTGAAATCAGATTATGTAGCATGACCATGGAATAATATGAAAAGAAGTTGTTGGGATTTCTGAAGTATGTAAGGTTTATAAAATATGAGAAGGAGAAGTTATAGAGATTCTTAAATGGACTTCCATCCTTCTATAAATAAAATATTCAACGTGATGAACCCAAAACATTGACAGAGACCATCCGGAAGGTTAAGTACCTGTATGAGAAAGGAAAGGGAAGATAATATTTGTAGAATTATTGGAAGGGTAATAAGAAAGAGAAATATGATCAAAGAATGAAAGGATTCAAACCTCCTTTCTACAGAAATAGACCTAATAAAAATTATCAAGATCAGTCTGCTAAAGATGAGTCCAAGAGAGAAGACTCATTTGGGAAAAGGGGAAGACCACCAACACAATGTTGGGGATGCAAAGAATTTCATTTGTACAAGGATTTCCCTCACATAGGAGATATAACAAGGACCATGCACAACATCCAAGAGGCTACAACAGTAGAATACATGGGAAGATTATATGCAACTTTAGAAGATTGACGAGAAGAATACCAATCCCATATGTTCAAAGTAGAAGGTAATATCATTAATCATCTCGTTAGAATTCTAATTGATTCAGGAGAAATTCATTGCTACATTGATCCTAAAATAGTGGATAGATTACATTTGGATAAAAATAAGCTTGAAAAGTCAAGTTTGGTTCAACTAGCAATTGGAACTAAAAGAAGCATCAATGAGATTGTTAAAGGTTGCTCAATAAATCTGAATGGAGTGACTACTAATGTTGGTATGCATATCATTCCATTAGGATATTATGATATTCTAATTGGAATGTATTGGTTGGACCAACATCATGTTGTATTAGACTTTCATAACAAGACATTTACATGTTTTAATGAAGAAGGAAAACAAAGAAATGTAAAAAGGATTCCAAAATCTATTTCTATTAGCGATATTTCATCATTACAACTAAAGAGATGTTTTGGGAAGGGATTTTAATTGTATGGAGCTCACGTGGAGGAGCCATAAAATACTAAAGGACCAAGCCTCAAATATTTTTTAGTATTGCAAGAATTTGAAGATGTAATCCCAGACATACCTGGATTTCCACCCAAGAGGGAGATACATTTCTCTATTGATTTAGTACCATGAGTTTCCCCTATATCAAAAAATCCTTACATAATGAGTACACTAGAATTAAAATCATTACAAATGCAACTAGAATAATTATTGAAGAAAGGGTACATACGCCCATGTGTCTCACCTTGGGGAGCACCAATAATCTTTGTCAAAAAGAGGGATGTAGCATTGAGGTTGTGTATTGAATTTAGATAGTTGGATAAATCCATTATGAATAACAAATACCCTCTACCAAGAATTGATCATATCTTTGATCAACT
>JASDQU010438318.1:61794-76455 GCA_032191745.1 Picea mariana
AAGAAAGGTTTTCCCGGTTGAGGGTTTCCGGTAAAGATCTCTGTGTATTCTGTGTATGAGCCATTGATTAATTTTTGTATTTCTTAAGAATATATATGCATTGCTTTACTTCACAAGTTTAAAACTTACAAAGGCATGCATACCTATGCTTGAGTGATAAAAACTTTCAAAGTATGGCTGCTATAAAATACACTGCGGATCCATAATTATATTGATAAAAGGTATAGCCATTGAAGATACAATGTGTATCTATACTCCTATGACCTAAACTGATTGTATCCATGAAGAATACATAGTGGATCTACGAGATGACAAGACATATCCACAACCAATACAAAGTGGATGTATGTGACAGTATATGCATCAATGTATTGAAATGATCTCCTTTCACAGCCTGGGTAAAGTAGATATCATAGTGAACACTCAACCCAGGGTCTTCTTACTGATCCCGATGTGGTACAAATCTAACAATGTGAATAAATGTATTGATGTCTAACATGGTAGAAACCACTTGATTACCAGTCAATGAGGTAAATCATTAACAAGTGCAAGGGAAATCACCATCGATGTCAATGATTCCCAAGGTACTCTAGTACATTCCAACGAATTTGAATGAATGAGATGAAGTTGAACATATGATCAGAGGTCAATGATGTAAACCTACTATTGGATGTGAGGAGGACTTTCATTGAGGCATGCAGGTCCTAAGGTACTAACTGGTTTCCAAGTCTATTTCCTAGATAATGTGTTGAAGTCGACAGGAACAGACTCGCCGCATGAGGGCCTTGATGTATCCCCCTTCAACGACACTAAACAAACACAGAGATGTAATTGGTAGATCAAATGAACATGAACTGACACGGGTATTGAAATAGGATATTTGTGATAGCTGACTCTCAAGGAAAATACTTCCCTTGAACATTGAGGCACAACAGCAGAAACATGACATGTACCAAAACTTGATGATGCAGTGGATACTGTGAATTTCATCGAGTGACCCAAAGAAGTAAAGAGACTCAACGGATTGGCTCAATGAAGAGGTTCAATGGATTAAAATGTGTGCAATGATAAAAATGTCGTGTTCAAGGGAGACTATACGGTTACTAGCAAAGTTCTCAAAAACCACTTGACTTGCTTCTTTCAATTTTTTCCCCCATCCAGATAGACGAGTACCTCTTTTTAATTTAACGAGCTCGAGGAGGGTAACACATGCTCGATATAACTCACCTTAGGTAAGTCCCTCTTCCTTTGTTTAATGAACTAGAATAAGTAAGGGTTCAGTCCCATATGGGCCCTTCAATGTATGATTTTTTAACGAGTCTAGAGAAGGTAAACTCAGTGATTTTTCATGTTTAGAGAGTCTAAAAAGAACTTAAAGATGACTCCAGAGTTGTCCTTTTTCATAATATTAGTCTCGTGAAGAATAAAAAGTGATAAACTACCACTCAAAAGATGCCCTTTCAAACCTTTTAATGAGTGTGAAAGGAAGCAAGATCACTCGGCAATATTTTCATGTTTAGAGAGTCTGAAAAGAGATTAAAGGAGACTCCAGGGTATTCCGTTTTCGTATATCCATGTGAGCCCGAAAAAAAGATAAAAGGTTTCTCAGTTACATTCTCATGTTTTTACAAGTGTGAGAAATAACAAAGACTAAGCTCGATATGCCCCCATCTTGAAAAGCTAGTGGCTTAACTCCAGAATGATCATCAAAGGCTGGAGACATGCCCCCCAAGCTTCAATTCATTCACCGACTTTGAGGTTGTCACCAATTTCTATACTAGCTGGAGAAAAATGATACAGGTGGATGAAATGAAGGTTCAAATACAAGACCTAACGAAAGAATCGACTTGACATCTATGAGATCTGGCGAAAGACTCGACCTGACAGGAAAGTGATTGTTTCATTTTTTAACGAGCTTGACATAGGAAGAGAACTATGCTCAGGGTTCCGAGTTCAATCCCCATATTTTTGTTTCATTTTTTAACGAGCTTGCTACAGAGAGGAAAACTATGCTCATGACCTCTATTTCATTTTTTATTGATATTTCCACAGAGAAGGAAAACTATTCTCATAGCTTCTGTTTCATTTTTTAACGAGCTTTCCACAAATAAGCGAAACTATGCTCGTGACTTTTGTTTCATTTTTTAACGAGATTGCCACAGAGAGGAAAACTATGCTCGTAGACTCTTCTTGATCATGGTTTTGTGAGTGAGAAATCCCTCTACGGACTAGCACTTAGGGTTTTATTATGCATGCAAAAAAGACCTAAAGATTTGTACTTTCTACCGACGTCCCAGACCTAATCCCCATTATTCTTAAACAAATAGGTAGTTAAGAAGATCAAATGAACACACCTTATTTCAAGTGTTCGATATCGATTCTTCTTCACGCTTGATCACTCTTTGATTGCAACTCTCCTCCCAAAGCTGACTTGCATTCACACAAGACAAACAAAGAACTCCACATGCATTTGATCTACAGATTAATGGGTTAGATATTCAATCAATATGTATGAAATAAACCATGAAACCCCATATGGTGGGATGAGAAAAGTACTTCTTTATTATTAACTTCAACAAATCAACTTACAATGATGAAGTCGGCCACTGCTCCACGAACCTGGTCCTGGGCTCCTCTTCAACTATCCTCCAACTTCTTTGCTCTATATTTCTCTTTGCACAAGGATGGTTAAAGGGTTGGGACAAAGGGAATGCGCAATCGGGTATAGTTTATTTACTATGATTCTCCTCTTCCAAATGGGACCCCTAACCCTTCTTTTATAGGCTAGAATAAGCTAGGTATTTGGTCAAACCCTCAGCCATGCATGGCCGAAAGGTTTAGTTAACTCACCCAAAGTTGTGTGTTTCGTCAGCAACTTTCCTTTTTTCGTGCTTTTGTAGGTACACGCGGAATGTTTTGGGTCAGCTAGCGTGTACACACGTGTAGTAATGGAGAAGGGTGTGTGGGCCTTTATAAAAGGTGTTTTTAAGAAGAGTTGTTTAGCAATGTTTTGGCAAAGAAGGAATCTAAGATGGCCTGATGCCAGGTAAGTATGTCTGGTGCAAATTAGGGTTAGAACATATGCCCCCTAATGTGTGAGGTCAGAATAGAATATGATGGCCGAAATACATTAACAATATTCACCAATGTGCCAAACAAGTGAGCCCAGGGACCATAAATCGGGAGGTGTCGTTTGCAAAAATAACAATTGTCTCACCGAGGTGGGCATACCCATGCTTGGGATAAAATAAAATCATGGCTACCAATCAAATACACTGTAGATCCATGTCATATAAATATATAAAGTGTAGCCGCGAGAAATACGTAGCGGAGCTACATCTCAAAATCAAAAAGATAGACGTGCAGAGTATCCATCTTCTTAGAAGCTGATAAGGCCTGATGGTTGGAGATGAGGTCTTCAGAGCTTGAGAAACAACTTCAAAATCTTCAAAACTTGGGTAGGAGTGTAATATGAGTGTATGACTTCACTACCCAGAGGTCTTCGATGGTTCGTCATTCATGGACTAGAGAATCTTGATGATCAGAATGAAGGCTTCATTGATTTTGAGCAAAGACTTGATTGGACATTGAGGATGGTCGGGTATGAGGGCAAGAGACAAACTGTAGAGGGGCCGACTCAGGCTTGGTAAAAACTTCCCTTGGACAATAGCAGGACAAATGATGAGACTCAGGCAACATTGCATTAACATAAGTTTACGAGGTAGGAGGCAACGTAAACTGTCCATATGTTTGGAAGAAGAACCAAATAGAGGAGGACATAGCTCTACGTAGCAAGAACAGCTTCCTAAGGTCGTATTAAATCCTAGATTTTGACAAACAAATGGACAAATGTGCTTTATCCAAGGGTGACTCATTATGTTTCCAATAAAGAAAATACTTTTCCCTTCCTCTTTTTGGGGTATATTTGATTTTTTTTTTGTCTTTTTCAATAATTTTGGAAAAAGAATAAAAGGATGTTACATTACAATGGAGGAACGAGTGTTGCAAACATACAAGTTCAAGGCGTAGGGACAAGACTGATGTTTAAAGTAAGGACACTCAAGAAAAATCCTCCAGGGGCCAAAGGTGTCAAGATGCAGAGGCAAAGTGCTACAGGTCTTGCGTATAAGGCATGGTTTAGATGGTTCAATTGAGAGCAACATGGAGTTGGCATTAGGCCAAAGATGTGGGTATGCAAATGCGATTAATAAAACACACAATGGTAACGTCCTTCGATGTGAGTTTAACGAGCCCAGAGAAGGTAAGCTCGGCGGTTTTTCATATTTAGAGAGTCTGAAAAAATGTAAAAGGAGACTCCACTGGGGTACCTTTTTTGAAGGTAGTCTAGTCGGTTCAAAAAAGGGGTAAACTAGCACCAACAAGAAGTCTATTCAAAACCATTTTAACGAGTGTGATAAAGACAAGATCACTCGACCATTTTTTCATTTTTAAGGAGTCTGAAAAAATCTTAAATATGGACTCTGTCAGGAATGTTCTTCTGGACCATTTTGACAAGTGTGAAAGAATAAGGCCACTCGACGATCTTTTCAATTTTAGGGAGTCTGAAAAGAGCTTAACTATGGACTCTGTGGGGGTTCCTTTTTCATAAATGTAGTCCCTCGGGCTCGAAAAAGGGTTAAAATGATACCTGAGAGTACTCTTCTAGAGAAATGAAGTTCCTTAGAGTATACCTTTGTTCGTACAGTTGACCATCTGGACCGAAAAAGGGGTAAACTACCTTCGGATAGACATGACTTCAAATTTCAGTTTAATAAGCGTGAAAGGCCACAAGATTGCTCAGCAATATTTTCATGTTTAGAGGGTTTGAAAAGGGCTTAACAGAAGACACGTTATGTATTTTGGGAGTCTCAAGGGTGAGGTCAAAAGGAATCATGCAAATGAGGCTCAAAATCATAATCAGGAAAAACAACAAGGACTCCCAAGCCTATAGTGATTAGAGACAACATGGACACCATGATGCAACCAGTATCTACCTAGGGCATCCATGTTCCGGTAAGATCTACCACCAACTCGTGACACTTCTAAAGAAGCAATGATGGTTCTGTTTCGCAACCTGATGAGATGGATCCTATGGCAAAGGGATAAAGACAATGAGATACAAAAGTCAGGGTGGAAACCTAACCTACATGCTCAAGTTGATCATCTGAGATTTTTCAACGGACCATCAAAAGTTACCCAAAACTCCAAAAATATGTCTTAATACCCAATCATACCCTTTCAATGCAACTCCTGAATCACTCTAAGTAGTTTTTGGTTTAAAGAAAATGATAAGGGGGTCCAAAAAAGTGACAAAAAGAGGCCAAAAAGTCTATAAATATAAGATGGCAGCTCATTATCACCATTGCTGATTTGGAAATTGACTTTGGAGAAAAAAAAAACCTTTGATAAAAGTGTCGATTCCAAGAGATACAGTGGACCAAACGACCATCTGTCTGGACCAAGTAAGTATAAACTCTCTCCTCTTGCAATTTAAATCTTTATTTATGCTTTGGGTTTCAAATTTTGGGGGGGCATCGACCTTCAAAAGGTCAGCCCTAGGTCCATGTGGGTTGTCTTATGACAAACCACATGTACATTTGGGTAGAGTAAAAATTGCATGCGTGTACACATGACTGTCATCATTACAGCCCGCATGGACCCCCTTATTGAATGAAAAAATTTAAAAAAAAAGGGTTAACCCTCCTGAACTTGGTTTTTTGCAGGATGTATGTTCACTGGAGGGAAAGAGAGCATGAGGAGGTTAGTGAGTTGGTCAGGGAAGACCCCAATGTTGTGGCTTCTTTAATGCAATGTGAGCTGCTCAAGTTCTTCTTATGTCCTTTTATGCGGGCACAACCTAGGCTACTGAATGCCTTGGTTGATTATTGGCATCCTGATGCAGAGCCCTTTATGTTAGAGGGGCAGTCACTAGTGCCTACGAAAGAGGACATATATTTTTTGACTAGCCTCTGTAGGAGAGGGGAACCAGTAAACTTTCGGACATTTCCTTCGGGGCCTCAGAACATATCGGAATTTATAGGACTTTATTGTGAGGCTGGTACAGACCGATCGAGCTCACAGGTGCCCATAAGCAAGATTACTGACTTATCGCTGCAGGCGATTGTGTTTCTTATTGGGCGGATGATTGTTTCGGTGTCTCTACATCAGGCGTCCGGTGTACAGATGAACTATGCAGTCCAGTGCTTAAATGCACAAATATTTGATTGGAGCACTACACTGCTAGATTGTATGAAGAGGCAGCTGACAGATTGTCGGTCGCGGACGCATAGGAACTTTAGGTTCGGGATGATTCTATGCTTTTTCTTCTTTGAAAGAGTTCTGAGCTTCAGTCTTCGAGTGGTGGTATGAGGGCATCCAACCTCTCTTCCTGCGGTTTGTAGATGGGCAGTGTTACTACCACGCCAGGGTGGTGGAAGGACCAATGTGTCCTTTGATGATGATTTCTTCGCTTGGTTGTCATGAAAGATCCCAGTCATAGAGGATTACCCTTATGATGGGATTGATTTCTTGAGAAATATTGAGATACTAGTACCTCTTGGTGAGGAGTGAGGAGAGATGGGTAAGTTTACATCATTGTTTTGTTGTTGTTTTTTTGTGAAACATATGTAATTTTTATGTTTTATTTTTTTATATATCATTTTTTTATACTAGATTATTTGATGGATATTTGTCTATTGTGTGCAGATATGGGACCAGTGTGACCAGCGGACTATGTGAGGAACAGGCATCATCCTCAGCCAGGGGCCGCACCTACCGCCGCAGGGGGACCAACAGCAGCAGGAGAGATTCCAGTCGGAGAGGCTGAGAGGGTGTTGAGACGATTCGAGCGAAACTTTACCTCACTCACCCACACAGTTCCTATGGAAAATATTGAGGATCTTCCAGCATCTATGCAACCTCATGTAGTGGGGGCACCACGGATGTGGGTCTTATTGTTTAGGCATTTGGAAAACGTTTTTGATCAGTACAACAAGGCCCACAATCCCTGACCTTAGTTAGACTTTTCACGTGCCGAGAGCACTACTTGTATATATTTTTTGAGGGAATCAACCCCATGACTCGTTATTGGTCATACTTTTGAGGTGCTTGTGTCCACCTATGTACTCCGGTCACTATGATATTATATATGGATTTTTATGTCTTTTTTTGTGTCTTATGGATCATTTTTTCCTTTAAAAATGTATTTACATGTTTATGTGTATATCCTTTCATATGTGTGTGAGATGCAAATCTAAAATTTGATTAGCTAGAGTATATGTAATTTGGTTTAATCTCCTAGGAACATGAAAATATGTAATATAATCAAATATTCGTTCTAAGAGATGTACCCTAAGGAATCGTCAGTGTAAAGTCAGATCATGAACATGGTAGAATCTATTTAATTGTGGCAGAACCAACTGGGCGTCTAAATAGACCTGGAGATGATAGATACCAAATGACAAGGCATCATGAAGCAACTCAATAACTGCACTGTACTCGGTGACATTGTTTGTTGTGTCACCTAAGCATATACCTTTGGAAGATAATAATTGGCCTCGATCTGTAAAAATTACCCAAGTTGCGGAGGCAAGCCTCCGAGTGTGTCAGCTAGCACCATTTGCATACCCAATGAACACCTCAGATTCACTTGACATCTACCACAGTGACGAAAGATAACATCAAAAATGACACGTCCATAATACTAAAAGAAACTAGAAAGTAATAGTACAAAGACTATACATATGTTACAAAAAGTTACCCATGGTGACCTGCCTATGAGTAATACTTCTTGAGGTAGAGCCCATTTCTAGTCTCTGCCAAAGTATTCCATTCAAACTCAACTAGATGATAAGCACCCTTTTTTAGAACCTCTTTTATGATGAAAGGTTTGAACCACATGGGTTTGAATTTTCCTGCCCCCAGGGGGTCCTTATCTTGGTCATAGACCAAGACAAGGTCACCTTCAAAGAAAATCTGAGGATGAACAGACCTATCATACTGACACTTGAATTTATGTTTGTGAGCCTCATTGGCCAGGGCCGTATCACGACATTTCTCATTGAGTCACTCAAGGTATATAACCGTTCTTCAAGTGGAGAAGTATCTAGCAATAACTGTACTGCCAACCTTAGGGACAGGATCTGACATTCGATAAGCAAGACTACTTCCATCCTGTAAATGAGTTGAAAAGGTGAGAAATCGGTTGCAGTCTTAACAGACGTTTGGTAAGCCCATAATGTCAAGTATAACATCAAATGCCAATTTGACTTGGTTGAGTTGATCGTTCATTGGAGGATGGTCTTAAGAGATTTATTTACAGCTTCAACTTGACCATTTTCTTGGGGGTAGTAGGGTGACGAATGTTCTTATCGCAACCTAATCTTTGATGTTAACTCAGTCATCATCTGGTTCTGAAAGTGACTGCCATGGTTAGTGACAATCTCCCTTGGGATTTCGAACCTTGCTATTATCTGGTTGAATAAAAAGAGAGCCACGGTCTCTCCATCATCTTTAAACATTGGCATAGCTTCGACCCACTTCGTTAAGTAGTCTACGACTACAATGATATAACAGTGCCCCCTTGCTGAAGGAGTGTTGCATGTAGTGTAATCAATCCCCCGCTTGGTGAAGGGACCAACTGTGATGACAGGAAACATGGGAGCGGGATGTGCCCTCATCTTCCGAGAGAAGATCGAGCACGTGTGGCACTTCTTGACCGATTCAATACAATCTTTGCTTAGTGTCAGCCAGAATTAACCTACTCATAAAATATTTTGGGTTGTTGCCAACCCAGAAAAATGACCTCCATAGGCTCCGGTATGGCAATCATTAAGCACAATACCTGCTTCTTCGTGAGTGAGACATCGGCGCGGGACACTGTCTACACCTGTTCAATACAACGTATCATCGAGTATGAGATAATTCTTAGCCTGATGGTGTATACGTCGATGCTCATCATGAAAATCAGAGGTGGGGCACTTCAAATTTTGGAGATAGATAATTATATCTCCGTACCAGGGATCCAAAGATGTGATAAAAAACATATCTCCTCTGATAGGCGACTCTTCGGGCACAACATCACCTGACTCAACTGGAAGTTCCGAAATAATTTCTGCGAAGACAAGTGACTTTTTTTATTTTGCTGAAATGAAATCTAAGTCAAATTCCTAGAGGACTACTATCCATCTACTGATCTTTCAGCCTATTACCCGTCATGTCAACATGTACTGAAACAGATTCACGACAGCATTGACAGTGGTCTTGCAAAACAGAACATAATGATGGAATCGTTGAACAGCATGGACTGCTGCCAATGCAAGTTTTTCGATATGAGAATAATTGAGTTCCAGTCCTACAAGGCCTCAGCTCAGGTAATAGATCACATATTCTGAGAACAAGTCATCTTCCTAAACTAATACCATGTCGATGGTTGACTTTGTTGTAGCCAGGTATAATAAGAAATCTTTGTTATAGTTAGGTGGCCGAAGTAGAGGGGCAGTTGTGAGGGCATGTTTCAACGCTTTGAAAGATCATTGAGCGACATCGTCCCAATAAAAAGGAACTGCTTTCTTCAGTAAGTGCATAAATCCCTTTGTGATCTTGGCATAGTTGGCGATGAAACATCTTAAAAAAATTTCCTTACCCTGTAGACTCTGAAGTTGAAGGATTGTGTGTGGAGGAGGAAACTGAATTATTGCCTCAACCTTGAGAGGAACGACCATGATCCATGTTGTTGACACTATGAAACCTAACAAACGTCATGATGTTACGCAAAAGCTTCACTTGTTTGGATTCAAGCGAATTCATAAGTAGTGATAATGCTCAAAGATAAGTCGCAGCTGTGTGGGATGATCCGTTCTCTTGTGAGATCGAGATGCTAAATCATCTAAATAGGCCTCAACTATATGCTTGAGGTCATGGAAAGAAAAAGACATGGCCTGCTGAAAGGTCGCACCAACATTTTTGAGACCAAAGGGAATCTTACAATACATGAATGTACCCCATGGACAAATGAATGTCATTTTGTTTTGGTCCTCGAGTTTGATTTGTATTTGATTATATCCTGAAAAATCGTCCATGAAAGAGAAGGCCTCGCAACCAGCAAATTCATCAATTATCTGGTCGATGAATGGTGTGAGAAAAATATCTTTTGGACAGGCCTTGTTCAAATCATGGAAGTCTGTACATACATGAATCATGCCTTGTTTCTTATTGATCAGCACATGATTTGACACCCATTGGGTCAAATGGATAGGATAGATAAAACTAGCTTTTAGCAGTTTCTCAACTTCCACCTTAATGGTTGTTGCTTTCCTGGGATTAACTGGATGAAGCTTCTGTCGAACAGGCTTGCATCTGGATAAGTTGTGATTTCATGTTTGACTATTTTTGGATCGATGCCTAACATTTCCTCATAAGACCAGGCAAAAATGTCGAAGAATTCTTTAAATAGATCTATGTAGATTTGAATCTCTCCAGGGGAGCAGCCAGCTCCGACAAAAACATTCTCCACGATGTCAGGGGTTCGGTAGATATTGATCAGTATGGTTTCAGTGATGGTTTCCATATTACCCTCAGCATCGACCTCGTTTTTAGCTAAGATATTAATAGGACAAGACCTATCTCCAGTCATAGTCAAAGTGAATTCTCCAGCTTCGATTCTTCTTAACTCTGGGAGGAAGTATGATCTGTGATGAAGATCATCCCAGGGTTTGTCTGGACTAGTCATTGCTTCAATTACTACTTCATCATAGGGCAAGACTAAGTCTAATGAATCGGTGTCAGCGAGAGAAGCTTGAGCCCAAATAGGCTCTAGAAGTGGATCTAACTCTTGTACAGGAGTTGGATCTATGTTGGTTGAAGCTTGCTAGACTAAAGAGTATGCTACTTCATCTGCAGACAAGGACCTGGACATGCCTGGGTGCCCTGTCCCATCCATCGTGGTCTATGGGGAAGGAAGTATCCAAGGATCGTTGAAGTAAGTCATGTGAAATGATGAAACTTGGAAAATCTCAACATTATGGTGGTCAAATATGAACTTGACATTGCCTTAAGGGGGCGGGTAATCGAAGGTACCCATCAAAGATGGGCACAAACCAACCCCTACGTTGACTATGCCTGGTTGAGGATTATCAATCATCGGGACTGTAGACACCCCTAATGAAGGGTCTGGTCTGGAAAAAGACAATTGATCAATGGTCATAATCTAGTCCTCATGTGGAAACAACAAGACCCAGAAAATTGTAGCAACCACCACTTGAATGGAATAATTCTAGCTCCTTCCCAGCAAGAGATTGTAGTCAAGGGACACGTTGACAACTTCTACCTCAACGCACATGGTATTCCCTCCTAGTTGTACAGGGAAAGAGGGAATGATACCATGTAGTTGGAATGAATGACCATCAAAAGCAGTGAGAAGGGTAGGTGACGGAGACAAAATGAGCTGGCCAATGGCCTTCAAACATGCCAATGACATAGCATATGTTGAGGTGCCCTCATCAATCACCGTGAAAAAAATGTTTTGAGTAAAATTTTTCGTGGAGTGAGCCACTACTATCTAAAATGCTACGTGGTAAAGCAGGTGAGGTTTTAAGTCAATTGTATCCAGCATGATGGTACCCGGATTACAAGTCTCGGTAGATCCTAAAGAGGTTAACAAAGCTTTCCTCTGGGAAGGGAAGCTTTGGAGGACCTCCAAAGTGGACATCGCACAAGGGGTTTGAGACAAATCCTCCACCACAGAATAGTTCTGGGCGGCCCTTGTGTTTGGGTTGTGAGAAGGTTTTTTGAATGCGCCTTTTGGGATGTGTGTCATTGTTTCACCAAAACTCTTCTCAATCTGTAGAGGAAGAGATGGGAGTTCAGCTTCATTTCCCTTCTCAGAAGTGCTTGGTTTACTGTATTCATGCGCTCTAATCAATATAAAAGCATCACCCTTCATCATATACACATTCACGGATGCGGGATTGTTCGAATATGGAGAGAGTCCCTAACTACTCCCTTCTGCGCTTATAGAGGCTTGGGTTAGGTTTTTCCCATGCTGAAATGGATTGGTTAACACAGCAAGTTGTTGCCATGTCACAAACTTTTGGGCCTCTGCAAGCCAAGGACATTGGTGGGTCGGGTGGTCTTCCGCGCACAAGTTACATGGATACCTCACCTTTCGTTTCTCGGTGTTTCCCCCGCCAACATTATTAGTGGGTTTCTTATCCCCCTTACCCTTCTTTCATTGTTTTTTCTTTCCTTCAAGCTACTGGGTGGCCTTTGGATTTGTCGATTGCACTGTGTGTGCATTCAACGTTTTAGTAGGGGGAGCATCCAAAAAAGTAGTTTGGCTGGCCATTGTGTGTTGTATAGACAATTTCTGCAATCGCTTCGTCAGTTGCTCGGTGGGCTTTGTTTGTGCTGAACCAAAAATACCATCGGCATGTGGTCCAGCTCTTTGTCTAGTTTTATCAAGTATTGAGCATGGCACATCTGGAAATATCTCGTATAATAAACCAGACTGAGAATATATTAGCTCAATATGTTGAGCTCTCATGATGGCATCTTCCTCTGAAAACACTCCTAACATTGCGACGTCTTTGGATAACTATGGAACCAAAGGCTTAAGGAACCACTCGAGAAGGAATGGTGGTGGGACTGGCACCTTAATTAAACTCTTTCAACATCTCCGTTCTCAGAGGTGATTAGATATATGCTTTTCTTTTGTCAGTGTGAAATTGGCCAACAATTCTATGCCAGCATCGTATCTCACAGGTAATTGGAAATGTTTTAGGAAAGCCATTGACAATTCACCGAAGGAAGAGTATCTTGAGTGGTTGAGCTCAATGTACCGTTTCGCGGCACTCCCAATGAGAGTACGTTGAAACAATTGCAATTGTACGGAGTCGTCTTTCAACGAGTTAGATGAGCACCAAAGATGGAAGGTGGTCACATGATCTCCTGGATCTTCATTAGGCTTGGCTTCAAACTTTGGTATGTCTGAAGGAAAATTCATCGGCATAGGGGGCCAATGCAGATCATGACAGATAGGGTCATTCAACAACCTTGTCAAGTCTGGAAAATGCAAGGTTGCCAGGAAATTGTTGGGCGTGCATTATATTTAGAGGACTTTGGTAAGGGTTTCCCCATGCTGATCCCATGGGGATAGGCATAGTACCTTGTCCGGGGTTCCATTGGTTGTGAAAATAATTTCCCCAAATCAGCATTCCTGACGAGGGAACGGATCCCTGCCAATAATTCCAAGGCCCTAATGTGGAAGAAATTCCTGGGTTTTCCCCCTTGTGCAGGAATAGTACCCTACATAGGAATAGGTTGTCTAGAACCGGGATTGCCCCTATTCAGGAAAGCAGCTGATGAGAAGGCATTGTTACCAAATGCACTGAACAACGAAAATGGTGTCAAACCGACCGGCATATTATGCAAATGTGGTCCTTGACTCCCTGCTCCAAATAAACTATGGTTTGCAGGTGGCCCGAAGAATGGATGGTGCATGCCACCGAGCGAAGGGGACAAAGGAGGTATATGACCTCCCCTGTAAGGGAAAGTGTTAAAAGGAGATGAAGTGCCCCCCATGTGGCCTTGCAGAGGAGAGTTACAGCTCCCTTCCCCCAGACCTAAAGTCTGTGAAGTGGAGTAGGAAAGTACAAGACTTGTACCTGAGCTAGGCATCCCATATGAGAACGGAGGGCCTATCACACTTGGCGTGAAAGGGGTTGTGGCCACCGCCATAGATGGAATCAGACCACTGTGTGGGGTAGAGGTGTTCGAGACCATGGTGGCTCGGACCGGTGACGGTGGATTAGGAGGTGGAAACTCTCCTGTGGTGACAACTATAGTGGGAATTGAAGAATTCCTAGAAGGTGTGACAGCATTTATTTCCATTGCTACGTGTGACACTGTCTGGCACTTGTAATGGTGAATCAGTACAATGATGGGTGCCAAAAGATCAGTGGTTGGAGTTTCATATGGACCAAGAGATTTCGCTCCAAAGTCTAAAATGGTCATTTCCTCCGGATGTTGGTCAGGCACAATTTCTTGTGACCCAGTCGCTTCAAAATAACCATGTGGGTCTAGCTTTCGCCTTAGTGGTGGCAGGGGCAGCTCCAGTGTAACCGACAATAGGCCCAGAAGCCTTTGTGACTGGCGACACTTGTGATCCCCCACTGTGTGATAAGATCAAAGACACCCTAGGGATTTCTATTCGTTCAAAAAACAACACACACTAAAAAAGTCCCTACAAGATAAAACAAGCAAACACTAAACTAATTGGAAGAACAGTTACAACAACCAACACTAGAGCAACTTACCGGTGCAAGTGAAACTCGAACATGGAAGCACCCTCCAGGTATACTCTGCAAAGCATGGCTCAATGTATGTCTTAGGTACCGTTGTATACCCCCCCAATCACCTGTGTATGTCTCTAAAAAGATAGGCAACTAGGTTGCCAGCGTGCGAACAGTCACTAGACGGGTACAGTCGAAAGTTGAGTAGACCACAATGAGCAGGGTATTGAACCTAAAAACTATCAAGGGTATCAAAATCCAGTGGTCTGGAAGACAACTGAGGACCTTGAATGGATTCGAGACCCATGAAGCTCTGTGGAAAATGCAATCGACGAAATCCCAAGACAAGCCCTCTATATGTGTTCTCCACTAC
>JASDQU010438318.1:98112-121527 GCA_032191745.1 Picea mariana
TCATCGAGGAGATTCATTTGGGGGGCTCAATATACCTTCCACTATCATTGAGAACCTCTATCTCAAAAAACCTTTATTTAGGCCCTCAAAATGGCCCCGGAAGTTAAACCCTGCTAAAAATAGTAATTTGCCAAAATTGCCAGAAAATTGTTTTAAGCCAGTCGGAAAAGATGGGTGGCCACCGATATCCACCTAGATCAGTTTTAGATTGAATATTTTAATGATACCATTTCATGTTGTATCACTAGTATAATTATTCAGACTTGTGATTAAGGGGGGTAATGTTATACTATCATTTCCTAGACAATCAAAGTTCAAGCATTGATATGAGTTTTAAACATTATCTCTTGATGAGGTGTTTTCATGATCCATTGATGAGTGTCATTGATATCTAGATCTAGAAGTGGTCCATTCCATGTACCATAAATTAATATCATGAGATCAATCCAATGAAGAAGAGAATGGAATAAATTTGTTTCCATCAATTCTTGTCTTGTCTTGCGTGTGCTCCATTTCTTAAGAAAAAATTAGCTTGGAATTTGATGGTTTGTTCTACCAAAATGCCAAAAAATAGTCATGTCCTGAAACTAGAAATTTGGGATGTGAATGGCATGAATAGTTGTCCACATAGAAGGGACAAGTTTTTCCTTAAAAGGGGGTCCAATGAAACATCACATCATCCCCTAAACTACATAGAGTTTAATTGATCATTTCATTACTGAGTCCAATCAATCATCAAGTTCAGCAACACCAATACAACTATGTTGGAAATTATTCCAGATACTAAAACAAACTTTATTGATGAATTGTTCTTTATTTGTGTAGTTTGTATTTTATTCCTTAAGCATGGATTTGTAGAGTGGTAGGGAGTGTTAATTTACGAAGTCAAAATAGTGGTTTTGTTGAGTCAGTATTATGGTCATGTATTAATTTCTCAAAAAAAATTGTGTCAAGGTCCTAAGATAGATGTCTCATGAAAATATTTTTGAAGTCACTCACCTATGAGTCATGGTGGTCTAAGTTGATTCATGTCTAGAGGATTATAGTGTCATTCCAAGCCATAGTGGTCAATCTTGTCCCAAGGTCAATTCAGTTGGTTACATAATCTCATATCATCATTAGAGAGGGTGGGTTTCAAATCATTACACAATGTAGTAATAAGGTCATATGAGCAGGTTTGTGTGTGTACCAAAAGTCTCATAGCTTTCCCAATCTAGTTTGGTACCTTTTCAAACATGTAACCAATATTTTTCAAAGTACGCCGCAAAATCTCCTAGTTTTCTGCAGCGACCTAGTTATCATTTCAAATCGCTTTAAATCCTTCTATAATGGCCAGGAAATCGTGGGATGAGGTTATGAAAGTTGGTACAACTACTGCAATTCAAGTTTTATAACTCATGAGAAATTTCCCCTTTTGATATATTGAATTTCTAAGCTTGTTTTGAAACTAAGACAGTTGTTGTGAAACCACACAGTTGCTACAAAACCACCTGACTGCTGTGAAATTTCATGTACACTGCAAAATTGTTGGATCAGCTCAACCTGTTCTTGAGCTCCCAAAATCTTGCTCTATCATGTGAAATTTTTGAAACCTTTTTTTATATTGCCTCTCCTTCAACTGATAATTTTCTATTGCTTCTCCCTCAAGTGCTAATGCCCAAATTTTTTGTCAAATTGTGCTCTTTCATTCGCGGAAAAAAAAAAACATGTTGTTAAAACATTGTAACCCTATCTTCCAACTAAACCCCAATACACCTGGTTCTTACCTTATACTGTCTAAGCTTTGATATCCTTGCACCATCATCATCGCAAGAATATTCACAAATAGCATGGAGAAAAACAAAGACAAAATGAAGGTACACAAATGGGGTGACATAATAATATGTGAACCTCAAGGTTTGTAGTTGCTGGACTCAAATATTATGTGCAGGGAATCATTTCAGGCAATAGGACGCCTTGAATTTTTTGGAAATCTATAGGGACGACACATGGAAGTTGAAAATCAATTTTCCCTAAATTTTGAAGGAACCAAGACAAAGGTTGGATCACTGGAGATTCAAGTTTTAGAACAAAAAATTTCCCCAGCAACATAGATATCCATGCTATGTGAGAGGTGGTTCAAGGTAACACCTCTGGATGCTTCCTATTGAAATGGTTATTTTAAATCAGAATTTCAAAATCATAAGTTGTCAAAGGGAGTGCCTAGAAGTTACATGCTTGAACACCATGATAAGTTGTTGAGGGTGATACAACAATATTTCACATGCGAAGAGAATTTCAACAAAGTATACATGTACCATATCATATTGCTCATGCACTTTATAGGTGTTAGCACCAAAAGTCACCTCTGGATTGCGGCAGAGGTAAGGCCAGTACCCATCAGTTTATATGTCACGGTTAATGGATTTAAAGAGGTCAAATGGGGAAAACTCGAGAGAATATCATTTTAACTCATAAAATTGGGGCATTATGCACAAGAAAATTAGGTCTTGATCAAATTCAAATAGTAATTCGTAGTAAGGGTGAGTAGGAGGAAGAAATCGAGGAGAATATGTAAAGGTATGCTCTGAACAGCAGGTCTTCCAGCAGCCTAAGGAGGAAAACTATGAAAACAAGATCCTCTTGAATTCAAAGTTTTAGGAAACTGAAAAATGCTATAAATGCATTGCAATCAAACATTCATTACAACACATTCACCACAATCCATGTGAATCCTTCGATCATGAAAAATCAGTATCAGGCACACATAAAATGCAAATAGAAGTTGGATTTCATTAAACAAGAAATCTCATATCAAGTTACATAACCAAAGAACCAGAGATTCATTAAAACATTACAATACAGGATCTTAGCTCAACCATCGACCATAACAAAAAATCAAAACTCGGTGTTTATACTTAGAACAACTTGCCACCACCAGGAGTGTGACCTGGCTACTACAATCAAGGCTTTTCATATGCATCTCTTCTACCAATATGCACTTGCATTCTTCTATCAGACGCGATCTCAGATCAGTATGGGCTTTGCAGGATAATTCCTTGACAAGGAAACTTTAGGCTGACAGTCTACCTCCATGGCTAGATTTTCCATGCTTTCCATTTATGGGTTGAAATGATGTTTCAACCACCTCCCCCATTTTCATTAAATGCTTTCATCAGGATCAGGACGAGGCCTGACACCCATGAATTCTCCAAGCAGTGTTCACGCATCCTTCAAGTCAACCTTGGTGCCTCAAGACCACGCAAATATTCCTCAGTTAACAATATGGATGCTTTTGGCCTTAGCATAGCTTCTCTCCATCGCTTCATGCAACCTCAGACCATGACCTAGGGCTCCTATGTAAAATTTTTGGATTTCACATTTCAGGAGTCTTTACTCCACTTGATTCCAAATATCTCAATTCTCGAATATGCTAAATAGCCCATCCAGATCAACGATCGTATTTGCTTTGAATCTAATGGCCAGGATGCTTTCTCGAAAACCTCAGCCACCCTCCTCTCAACAAGTGCTTACCCTTATTTATGGTCATTCTCCCCATATAACCACGGGTTTTGATCGTGCACCCAACTCCTGGGCGCTTCGCGACTTTGCATTTTGTGACTCTACATTATTCTCCATGATAAAACCTCTGAGTCACGAAATCACAAAGTCAAATCAGGTGCCACACACCCCTTTGAATAGGATGGCCTAGATGAATATTGACGTTTCGGGACTTCGTATCTTCAACATTTCAGGACTCAAGAAATCTATGCATCCCTCCCTTCAACTTTCCTGAAATGACCTTCTCCATGATTCAGATCTAGTGCCACGCGTCCTGTTGAATCGAACGACTCCTGTTGATTTCAGGTTTCAATATTTGTATCCTTTATAAATAACTTCAACAATGTTTCAAACTCCTGATTTCCACATTTATTATTTGTCTTCCAGCTTTGACATGAAAATTCCTTCGCAAAACTGAACATGCTCACTCGCTTGAGGATGCAGCCTCTGTAAACAAATACTTGGATGATTGGTTGAAGGCTCGGGAAGGAAAAAGGATCAGTGACAGAGGAAAAGAGGGAAGTGATCAACCTTAGAGAAAACAGCAAAGAATGTGGCAGAGACTTCTCATGTAATATGACAAGGAAAACAGGTCGTTCAAATGAATGAAGGAAAACAAAAGAAAAAATTGCAAGACGAAAGGGAAAAACTTAAGGTTGGGTCTGTGAAAAGGAGAGAGACAAGGAAAAACTACAAACTTAGGTAGAAACCACAAACCCACAAGACTCTAACAAGTTTATGTGATAACATTTGGCTCCATAGGGGATGGCATGCTCCCTACAAGATTCCAAGAAAGATAGTTGCAGTGCCTTAGTATTGGGTTATGGATTCCATCTATTTAAAACAACATAAACATAAAAACAGGAACGGTATTTACAATGGTGAGATGTCGACTATGGCTTTAAACAAAAATCTTTTTTAGAAAGTGCCCATTAACAAGGCCACCAAAAAATTCATCACCCTCCAAATTCTACAACCTGTAAGTATTATTAGGGAATATCCCAGAGATTTTGAAGGGGCCAATCCATAAGGCATCAAATTTACCATGCTTGCTTTTGTCCTTCTTGGGTGAATCCCATTTTAGCACTAGATCTCCTAGATGGAAATCCTCCTTTCTTACTTTCTTGTCAAAAGTCTGCTTGATCTTATGTTGATGTTCATGTGCTTTGTCCAGTATATGATCCCTAGTATGCTATACTTATACCAGCTGCAGTATCCTCTTGACCATGTCATCAGGTTCTCCTTGGTAGTCTTGGAAGAATTTTTCCACTGCCACGGCGAGATGAGAAGGAAAAATGGCCTCAAATCCATACACAAGCTGAAAAGGAGAGATCCCAAGAGATCTTTTTGTTGTCACTATGTCATCCCACAGAGAAAACTTGAGCTTTGAATCCCTTGTCAATATATTTTAATGGTCTTTATAAGGCTCTTGTTAGAAGAATTTGCCAGTCCATTCCCTTGGGGGTAGTAAGGATTTGAGTGAATCAATGCAATCCCAAAATACTCACAAAATTGAATCAATGGTTCGACCTTAAACGAGGCATCATTATCAGTGACAATTCTTTTCGAACAGCAAAACCTTGCTATAATATCCTCAAGAAAACTCATGATTACCTTGTGAGAAGTGCTCCTTGTGGGGATAGCCTCTATCCACTTGGTAAAGTAATCTGTGGCAGTCAAGATCCACCTGTGTTGGCCACTAGAAGGTGGATGGATTTCCCCAATAAAATATAGGCCCCACTGCTGAAAAGGTCATGAAGCCACCATAGGTTTCAAAGGCAAGGACTTGAGCTACTGTTTTCCTAAGAATTTCTGACACTTGACATAAGACCTGATTTTAGCACACACATCAGTGAATAGGCTAGGCCAGAAATAGTTGTCTCTGAGAATCTTGTATGTTGTGGTTTTCCAGAATTAATTTCCCCCACACAAGCTATCATGAAAGTCAAACATGATTTTTTGGGCTTCCTATGGGTCTAAACATCTCAATAGCATCCCTAGAGGATCTTTCCAATATAATACTTGATCAATGAGGCAATATTTAATTGATCTGAGCTTTAAATATATTACTTTTATTTTTTTCATGCCATCAAGAGGCTACAACCTCTGTAGAAAGAAAATGATGTCCCTGTACCAAGCACATTCCACCAATGAAGGGTAGGCTTGAGAACTCATATCAGATAATTCACCCTGCTGATTTTTTGAGAAAGCATTGATGAAATTTACCCCCAAGGCTTTGCAATTAGATTCATCCAGAAACCTAGATAAACTTTGGCCTTTAACCAATTTGGTGGGTCTTATCTTTAAGTCAAATTCAATGATTTTAGTAATCCATTTGCTCCTTCTCCCATCCTTATCAGGCTGAATGAGGATCTTCTTCACAGAAGTTGCAGGAACATATGCAATGACCTTTGAATGCAAAACATAGACCCTGAAGGATTTGAGAGCCTTAACCAAGGCATAGGCCTATTTTTCCATGATGTCATATTTCATCTTTGCATCTCTCAATTCCTTGTTGAAAAAGGTAATGGGCTGCTCGAACCCTTTGTCATTCTTTTGAAACAAAACGATTGCCACGGTGTCAAATGAAGAAAAGGAGAAAATCATAAAATCTTTGGAATAATTAGGACCGATGAGAACATGTTCTTTGGTCATGGCCTTCTTTATTTGATCGAATGAACTATGAGATTCAACAGTAAATTTGATCTCATTTCCTTTCTTCAACATGACTGTAATGTYCTTYACTAGTTCAGCAAAATTAGAAACAARCCTTCTCAGAAAATTAATCTTCCCCAAGAAATAATTAACTTCYTTCTTGGATMKAGGGAGTGCTARGGTTTGGATGGCTTCCACCCTACTAGGATCAATGTTTACTCCCTCAGTTGATACTATGTGCCCCAATAATTTTCCCTCTTTCATAACAAACAATGACTTCTTGGGGTTCAAGGAGAGACCAAACTTTCTGCATTTTTGGAATACCTTTCTCAGATGATGACGATGTTATTTATCAGTCCTGAAGAAAATTTTAATCTCATCCAGATAAACGACAACAAATTTATCCTTCTCCCCGATAAAGGTGATGTCCATAGTACGTTGGAAAGTTGCTCCTGCATTCATCAATCTAAAGGGCATCTTGGCATACATGAATGTACCCCATGGAGTGGTGAATGTTTTCTTCTCTCTATCCTCAGGTAAGACAGAAAACTGATAGTAGCCAAAAAAGACATCAATCATGGACATCCTGGATGCACCTGTCACCTTTTGCAATATGTGCTCCATTTTCGACAGTGGGTAATTATCTTTCTTGGAGCTTCTGTTTAGGTTCCTGAAATCAACACAAAGTTTGATTTCTCCATTATTATTTCTCACTGAAACCAAGTTGGCCACCCATTCATAATACCTCAAAGGAATTATAATCTGGGCATCCAAAAGCTTCTTTATTCTTTCTCCATAATAGGCAGCAACATAGGGTTGATTTGTCTCAGTTTCTGCCCAAATGACTTGGCCTCTTCCTTTAGTGGGATCTTGTGCTCAATCATGTTTGTGTTGTATGTTTTGAGATCCTCATAAGTCCAGGAAAACACAACAACAAAATCCTTTAATAGCTCAGCATATTCAGTCCTTTGTTCTCTTGATAGGATGCTTGACAATTTGACAAATTTTGGGTCCTTCTATGTACCAATATTACACTTGGATACATCAGAATCATGAGTTGACCCTTTAAAATTTACTACCACATCGCTCCCATCAAACAATATTTCTAAAAGAACTAGTCCCTTTGGAATATGGTTACTAGGCAACTGAACAATATGGTGATTAGCAATTTTATTTAAAATTATGTCAACATGAGGGATACTTTCAGAATCATGATCATGATCAATGTGTAATGCAGAGAACTCATCAACAAACTCAAGAAATTTTCTGATCTCAATATCATCCTCAAACACCTTCCAATGCTTGATATTGTTAGGTACAGAGGGCCTATATTTCACCTCAACATCATACCTAAGTTTAGGTAGTAGTGGGACTCTGAAATAGCTTGCTAGGACAGCCAAAGAATCATCCCTGGTATTCTCTTCTCTTGGAATAAATGAAATGTTGAAAGCTAAGAAGCAATTTTCTATTAGGTCCCACACCTCATTTCTATAGGCCCTTAACCTCGGGTGCTTATCTTGATAAATAATTTTGACCTGATGAACAATTAGTTATGCATCCCCAAATATTTCTAGATCTTCAATCCCCATGTCTTTTGCAGCCCTTAAACCCAAAACAAGAGCCTCATAGTCTCCTGCATTGTTGGTAGTTTTGAATTCTAGTTTGTAGGACAAAGGTATATCTTCTTGACAAGGTGAAACAAGGACCACTCCAACACTAGCACCTTCCTTAGAAGAGGCTTCGTCAAAGAACATCTTCCAAACAAAGGTAGTTGAGGAAGGGATTTCACAAAAAGTAATGGGTTGCTTTATGATTCCAAGAGGAGTTTTAGGAGCATCATTGATCTGCAATATGTTGGATCTCAAATCAGTGTCAAAAGAAAAAATAGGATGGTTGGTGAGGTTTTCTTCATCACTGATGATGTACATGAGTTGTGCTTCCCTATAAAGTCTCCTTTGTTCACCCCTGAACACAAGAATGATGGCGTATGAAAGGTCCATTTGCAAGGTTCCCCCCATTCACTTTATCCAAGATCTAGATAGGAGCATCCCAAACTTAGGGGGAACATCGGCCACTACAATATCCATGACTACACTCTTCATTGGTAGCTGGAACAGAGACACGACCAGGTCTTTGATAACCCCAAGGAACTTCACCTTCCTAGAGTCGAAAGAATACAGGTCATGACAGGTTTTGGTAACTTCCAACCCAAGTACTTCCATGACAATATTAGGCATAAGATTGTGAGATGCCCCTGAATCCATCAAGTAGTTATGAAGCACCTTATCATGGATGTTCAATGAAGTGTAGAAGGGAGGGGAGGAATCATCTCTATCTTCTACCAAAGGTCCTAATATGACAGCTATTTTTTCATCTTGCAAATTGATTGAGTCTGTGGAATGAGACGTAGCTTCAGACTGCAATAGTTTAAAGAGGCTCTTTTTTAAATATTCATGCTTAACTAGTTCAGAAAGGGGTACAAGGATTATAAGCTTTTGAATTTCATGGTCAAAATTAAAAAAGGGAGGGGGCTTCATAATTTCCTTCACTTCCAAGAAGAGACCTTTGAACACTAGTGGGGGGTTTTGTACCTCCTTATATTTGTTGATATCTACCACATATTTAGCAGGCTTCTCTGCTATGGTGGGATGATCGAGAGCATCAGGATTTCCTTATTTCTTCTTGGACATGAGGCTATATCTGTTTGGGTTGTTGTTGGTATTTTCCCCTTTGCTCAGCTCATTTAATTGACTATCCATGAGAGACTCTTCATATGCATCTTGGGTTAAATGAGGAAATGAGGAGGTGTCCCCCAGACAATGAATTTCAGGGTCAAGCTCTTCTTCCTCTCCTTCTTTGTCAGTAACAAGGTTATTTTGGAGAGGAGATTGAATTTTCTGATCATCTTTATCTTTGTTTCTTTGATCTCTTTGGATAATTTGAGGGGCATTAGTTGGTATTTTGAAACTACCCCTATTCTCGGTATTTTGGAAATTCCTATAGCCCTGCTTTCCTTCTAATTCAATTTTTTCCATCCTATAAGAAAGTTATTTTAGTAGCTTGGTCATTTCATCTGTTTGAGGGGGGGCAGTAGAGGAAGAATTCAAAGTTTCAGACCTACCTTTTCCTTTGTCTCCATCAAATTTACCCCTAAGATTGCCAGCTACCAATATATTGTATTCTACTTCAAGGGTTGCATCTTGCATATGAGACAAGGAGGTATCTCTCCTTTCTCTCAACAGGAGGCAAAAATCAGGGTTGAAAGCACTAGCATAAGTCATCTTGGCAGAGGTTTCTGTAGGCTTAACTTCAACGGGAATATTTTTATACATCTTATTAAATCTCTTCAAGAAGTCTGAAACAAATTCTCCCTCTTCTCTCTTAGGTGCCTCGAATTCTGTAATATAATAAAGGAGATATTTTTTATCCCCCCAATGTCTTAAGAATGAATCATCCAGAGCAGCAATCTCGTCAATAGATCCAGGAAGCAAGTCCTTAAACCAATCCCTGGCATCACCATCAAGGCTCTATACAAAATCTCTCATCCACACATCTTCATTTTCAATGGCCTGAATCTCTGCAAATCTATAAAAGGATGAATGGTGTTCTTCTGCAGTCACATCTCCCTCCCCTGTGAATTGGGGCATGTACTTAAGGTATTTTTTGGCTGGGAGAGCATTCATAGGCTAAGGTAAAACTAGAGGATCGTATCTAGAAGCCAATATCTCATCCATCTTGTTTCTAGGAGGATTAGCACCCGCCATTTGGATGTGAAATGGAGGAGAACCAGGAGGAGATGGAGTTCGGACCGGGGAGATTGGAGGTGTGATTCTAGGAACAAAGGGAATCAACTGAGGATCTGGAGAAAAGGCCTCAGGGCTCAAGGGAACATATGTTTCCCTCTCTATAAAAGCAACAACTTTAATAGGAGGAGGACTGGTGAAACTAGGAGAGGGGTAATCAACAAAAAACTCCCAAAATTTAAACTTCTAGATGCTCCAACAGATGGTGTAGTAGGAAAATGAGAAACAACTACTAGATTTGCTATAGGAGAATAATGAAAGTTACCAGAATCACCTAGTTCAGTAGTAGAAGTAGCCTCCTGAAGGGTCTTTTGTCTTCTGATAATTTTCTATGGATCATATTCAGGTGTCACTAAAGGAAACTGTGGAGTAGACCTTGTGTATCTGCCTCTTGAAGCCACAACTAAAACCGTGGAGTCGTAACATTGGAGTCACCAGGTGCACAGTTGTAATCTTCAATGTTTTGAGTTATGATGCACCTTCAAAACCAGTAATATTTGTTGTTCAATCCCAAGGAAAATATTCAATTCGTCCCCGACAATAGCACCAGAAATGTTAGCACCAGAAGTCACCTCTAGATTGCGCCAGAGGTAAGCCCAGTACCCATCATTTTATATGTCACAATTAATGGATTTAAAGAGATCAAATGGGGAAGACTCGAGAGAATATTGTTTTAACTCAGAAAACTGGGGCAATATGCACAAGAAAATGAGGTCTTGATCGAATTCAGTCAGTAAGTTGTAGTAAGGGTGAGTAGGAGGAAGAAATCGAGGATAAGATGTAAAGGTATTCTCTGGACAGTAGGTCTTCCAGCAGCCTAAGGAGGAAAACTTTGAAAACAAGATCCTCTTGAATTTGAAGTTTTAGGAAACTAAAAATGTTATAACTGCACTGCAATCAAACATTCATTACAACACAATCACCACAATCCATGTGAATCCTTCGATCATGAACATTCAGTATCATACGCAGATAAGATGGAAATAGAAGTTGGCTTTCATTAAACAAGAAATCTCATATCAAGTTATATAACCAAAGAACCAGAGCTTCATTAAAACATTACAATACAGGATCTTAGCTCAACCATCGACCATAAAAAAATATCAAAACAAAGTATTTATACTCAGAACAACTTGCCACCACCAAGAGTGTGACATGGCTACTGCAGTCAAGGCTTTGCATCTGCATCTCTTCTGCCAATTTGCACTTGCATTCTTCTATCAGACGTGATCTCGGATGAGTATGGGCATTGCAGGAGAATTCCTTGATAGGGAAACTTTAGGTTGATAGTCTGCCTCCACAACCAGCTTTTCCATGCTTTCCATTTATGGGGTGAAACGAGGTTTCAACCACCTCCCCCAGTTTCATCAACCTCTTTCATCGAGATTGGGATGAGGCCTAACACCCATGAATTCTCCAGGCGGTGTTCACGCCTCCTTCAATTCAACCTCGAGACCAGATAGATCTTCCTCAGATAAAAATACGGACGCTTTCGGCCTTAGCGCAGATTCTCTCCATTGCTTCATGTGACCTCGGACCATGACCTGGGGCTCCTATGTGAAATTTCAGGATTTCTCATTTCAGGAGTCTTTACTCCACTTGATTCCAAATATCTTGATGCTCGAATATTTGAAATATCCCATCCAGATCAACGGTCGGATTTTATTTGAATCTAACGGCCAAGATGCTTGCTCGAAAAAATCATCCACCCACCTCTCAATAGGATCTTACCCTTCTTTATGGCCCTCCTCCCCATATAACCATGAGTTGTGATCGTGGGCCGAACTCCTGGGCACCTTGTGAATTCGTGTTTCGTGACTCTATGTTGATCTCCATGATAAAACCTTCAAGTCGTAAAATCATGAATTTGGATCAGGTTCCATGTGCCCATTTGAATCGGATGACCCAGATGAATATTAAAATTTTGGGACTTTGGGTCTTTGTCATTTTGGGACTCAGGAAATCTACGCATCCCTCACTTCATCTTTCCCAAAATGACCTTCTCCATGATTCGGATCTAGTGCCATGCATCCTGTTGGATCAAATGACTCCTGTTGATTTCGGGTTTCGGGGGTTCGGATCTGTTACAAATAAATTCAACAACATTTTGAACTCTTGATTCTCATGCTTATTATTCATTGTCAATCTATGAGCTTTGACATGAAAATTCCTTCGCCAAAATGAACTTGCTCGCTCTCTTGATTTGATTCCATATCAGACCTCTCTAAGTGTTTCACTTTGAACTTATGGCTGTGGCCTCTATAAACAAATACTTGGATGACTGGCTGAAGGCTCGAGAAGGCAAAAGAATCAGTGACAGAGGAAAAAGAGGGAGGTGATCAACCTTAGAGAAAACAACAAAGAAGAGGGTCGAGACTTCTTAGGTAAGACGACAAGGAAAACAGGTCATTCAAACGAATGAATGAAAACAGAAGAAAAAATTGCAAGCCGAAAGGGAAAAACTTAAGGTTGGGTCTATGAAAAGGAGAGAGACAGGGAAAAACTACAGACTTAGGTAGAAACCACAAACCCATAATAATTGACAAGCTTATGTGATAACAACATGTACAAAAACCCTAAACCTCCCTTATTATATTTATACGAGCCTAGGGAAAATGGTTGATAAAGTACAAGTTAATTCAAATCAACTTGATCCCAATATTTTTCACTTCAGTCTCATTAAGTTGTTGGTCCTTGAAGAACTTAAAAAGGAAAAAATAGAATGGAATTCATTTTTTATGGCATTAGGATTTTGTGTTGAAATTGTTAATTCTCCATCATAAAAAGGAATTACTCCTTCTACAAGTACTAAAACAGTCTCTGATAGTTTGAAAAGGAAGAAAGGGAGATAATAAAGAGCATCCCATTGTGATCTAGACTCCTATGAATGAAACTAAGATTCCTCTTAGCAAAGAATCCATAAAAAGGGGGAAAAGGCCATTTTAGGGTGTTGAAATAGTTGTAGATATCGAGAAGACTCCTGACAGTAGAAAAAGTAACCTAAAGAGTAAAAAAATATTGTTCCCTTCTGAAGAAGTGAAAGTGACAAAACCTAGGAAACCATTCACCAGGTCTACAATACATAAGCAAAATCTCGTAGAATAAAATCCTATAGAGGAAGAAGCAGTTGATGAAGATCCTGTAGATGAAATTCCTACTTCTAAAACACTTCCATGTCTTGAAATTAAATATGTTGTAAAATATAAACCTCCATTAAGCAAGAAAGTGAGGTTTAGTCCAGAAATAGTTAACAAAGAAAAGTTTTCTATGCATGTGACTAGATCATCGGCAAGAAAAAAGATACAAGCTAAGGAAACCAAATATGAAACACTTGTTCATTATTTTGTTGAGGATGTAGTTTAGGTTCAGTATACCCTAGAAAAAGAATACTTGGCAACCAAAAGATTGAAGAAACGGTTGAAAGAGGCTCAGGATGAAATTGTAAAATTAAGGGAAGAAAACATGCATATGAAAGGAGGATAGCAAAAAATTTGGACCTCTATGAAGAAGCTTTGGAAAATGGTAAAAGAATGGTCAAGAGTTCACTACCCCTACACAAGAAAGTGAAGAACTTATACAAGAAAAATAGAGTGTTAAAGACAAAGAAAGACTAATAAAGGAGAAAATGTCAAAAAGAAACCCGAATTTGTTGGCCCAAGCTACAATAGAATAAGTTGATAACACTCTGGTTAATCATGTGTTTTTTGAAGTTATATATGGTTTTAGATACATTATGAAGCATTTTTCAACATCAGTAAATGAAAAACAAACATTTTGCAGCACTCTCGCTGCGAAATTGCCAAAACAAAGATTTCACATCAACATGTTCTATCTGCTGCGAAATTACTAGTCAACATGTAAAAAATTATTTTTAGCTTCCAGATGGAGTGATTTTGGCACGTCAGTATCAGATTTGGATAATTCAACATTTTTTCCATCAAATGTATGTAACAGAAATGTATTAGCATGTACAAGTTGGTTAGAAACTGAAACCTTAGTTTTTAGGAACCAGTGGAAATTTTGTTGGAAATTTGTTGAGAAATTATTTTATCAATTGTAACTTATTTTTGGGTGAGAAACCCGAACTATTTAGAATTCTTGTAATCAATATGAAGTGTAATGTTATTTATTAGAAGGAAAAACACAATAGAAGGGTTTGAGTTTTAAGTAAGAATATTGTTGGCTTCTTGTAATAGTTTATGAAAATGAATGAAAGGTTGAAAGACAAGTGCTTGAAGCTTTTGCTCAGAGATTATTGTGTTTAGATGTTGTATTATGGTCTCTTGGTGTATGTGCTCTCCTTTATTTTGTGTCATTAAATGTTTTCTTATATGTTTGAATAAGAAAATATTGATGCAAAAATCATTTTCATATGCTTTGTTTCTATCTTGTTTCATATATTCATCTTCAGACTAATAAGTTTATACATAATTCATCTAATATAGATGCTTTGTGTTACTTTGAATTTTTTTATTTTTCATCTATCCATCTTTATGATTTAATGTCTAGTAATAGTTGGTTGTCTGGCCTATGGGATAAAAAAATTATTGTCAAGTTCTGAAAACTTTAAATTGATCTTTTTTATGACTCCATTCCCAATAGACATTCTTCTCGGCACTACTAACCATTTCATACATGATAAGAGAGAACCCTCTCAGGACTAGAAGAAGGGTAGCTTCCAGTCTTAAAGTAGATTTTAGGTTACCTATGATATTTTATATTGCAGCCAAGAAAATTACAAAGTGGTAAAAATTTGGCATTGTTGTCGGGGAACGAAGGTGAAATATTCCCTGGGAAAGAAAGACAAGGTTTCAAGATATGATTCTTGAGGGTAAACATAGAATCAGTTACAGAAGTTAGTTGTATAATTTTACCTTGGCAATTTCATTGACAAGATCAGTTACAAGAAGGTGACCCCACTAGAAATCATGGCTCCCTCCTCTAAAAGGTGACCCAAATCCTCTAGAAGATGCATTTGACCTCGAAAAAATTATTAGGAAAAGTCAGAAAATATCATCTAAGATACATACAGTTTCCTTAGAAACAACATTTTCCTTGACAAAATATGAAGTTAGAAGTCTTGAAGATGTTCCCTTTGTTGTAAAGTTCAAAATTTTTTTGGTTAGAAATAAGTCAGAGTCTGATTTAAGTAAGACAGTGTTTGACTTTAATAAGTTTAGATATTTATTTCCTATTGTTCCCGGTTTCAACTCCCCAAAACCCAATGCTAGTTCTCCAAAAGATTCAGTCTCAAGCCAAGTTTCAAGCCCAAAACAGAATCCTATCATATTCATGGCTACTAGGTTTTCCCCTCTTGTTCTCCCTACTCAACTACATGACCTACCTTAAAACTATTATAAAAGAATTAAAACTTATAATGCAAAAGAAGATATCACATCACAACATCATTTGGACAAATTTAATGATTTTGTGGATTTAGAAGAAGTTGACTATGAAGATGAAAAAATGAGATTGTTTGCACAACTTATTTTTGGAGAACTCAAGAAATGGTTCAAGGTACTTGCAGTAGGAAGTATCCCTGATTGTCCTGGTTTTGAAATAGTTTTCCTCGGGAAATGGGACGATAAGAAAAACCCATTACATCTTCTAACTCAGTATAACAATTTGAAAAGAGATGTTTCTAAAACAATGCAAGAGCTTTCTACTAGGCTCGTGAAGGTGTATAATGCAATTCCTGATCAGGTTAAACCTCCTCTTGAAGTTGCCCAGTTGCACTATGTTGATGCTTTCAGTAGTGACTTTGATTTATTGCTAAAAGAAAGGAGGCCTATCACTTTAGCTAATATGATGAATGATTTTATAGAGCTAGAAGATAATTTAATGGAATCTGGAAAAATAAAGGTTAAAGTTAAAGCTAAGAAAAAGAAGATCAAAGAGGAAAATCATCCTTCATCCTCTAAATCTGCACATTTAAATCTTGATATGATGGTGAAGACAATGGAAAAACTAGTAGAGAGGTTAACCTTGGATAATAGACCTCCTCCCAAAGAAAGGAAAGATCCTCAAGTTAGGAATCCAAATTTCATAAGGCCTCCAGTTCCTCAAATAAGACAATGAGACCAAAGAAACCAGGGAGATCGACAAATTAGACCTCCACTTCAAAAAAACTATGTTGAAGATTTCGTTGAAGAACCTATAGATCAAATCCATTTGTTTGATGAAGATTAATCTAAAATTTATTCGACTAAGTAAGAACATGATATGCTTCAGCAAGAACAAGAAAATGAAGTTTTAATGGATTCAGAAGAACAAAAACAAGGATATCAAAATTCCATTTATTAATTTTAGAAACAATATAATGTCGGGAACATAAATGTGGTTGTTAATTCAAGTAAAGCTCAAGTTGATCATCCCTCCACCAGTCAAAGGAAGAAAGATACTCCAAAAAAATGCATACCAAATAAAAACAATCCAAAGGATGATGGTCCAAAGAAATCTCAAGATGCTAAAAAGGATGCCAATAGTAAAGAGGTAGACAGGTGTCAATCATCTTTTAGTCTTGAAAATGAAATCTCAAAGTTGAAAGTTTCAATTCATTTTAATGAGCTTATCAAAAACACTGAATATGGAGGTTAGATTATGAAACTTTTGAAGACAGTAGAAACCTCTGACACTCTAAACCTTCATGATGACCATCCTACCTTCCTTTGTGTCCCAACGGCTGAAGTAAATTGTGATAATGATAGTGCAGTACCTCCTTTTTATGTCAGTCTAAATTTTCATGATATGACCTTGCATAATGCCATGTTAGATTAAGGGGCATCCCACAACTTGATGCCAAAGGTGGTTATGGAAAATCTTGGATTGTATATCACCGGGCCATATAAAAATTTGTTTTCATTTTATTCAAGAAACGTAAAATTGTTAAGGTTGATTAAAGATCTTATTGTCACACTAACTCAGATCCCAACTAAAAGTGTTTTCATGGATGTGGTGGTTGCTGACATTCCACCTAAATTTGGGATGCTATTGTCTAGGTCATGGGTAGCAAAACTAAATGGAACTTTTCACATGGATATGTCTTATGCTACAATTCTTGTGTTTGGGCAGTAAAGAAGATTATATAGATAAAATAAGTTATCTTATATGGTCAGTACCATAGATAGACCAAATAATCACCCTATCTATGTTGTTGATACTGATATTGGAGATTTTATTTTTTATAATGATTTATGTCTTCAAGAAGAGTGCAAGAATGAACTAGAAATTCCAGATAAGAAAGGTGAACAGTCGCAAGAAAAACCTATTTCAGAACAAGAAGATGATCATGATAATGGCTTGTGGAATATGGATTTAATGGATCTGTTAGTAGAGAATGAGTTAGGGTTGGTGTGTGGATTATTCCCCCAAGTGGTACATCAAAACTCTGTTCTTTCAAATTATATTTTCACTTTACAAACAATGTAGCCAAATATGAGGATTTGATATTGGGGTTAAATACTTTGAAAGAGTTGAAAGCTAAGATAATAGTTATGCATGGTGACTCTGAATTGGTGATTAATCAAGTCAAATGTATTTACCAAACTAAAAACCCCAAAATGAGGGAATACAAGAATGAAATATTAGAGTTGTTGGAAAGTTTTTCATAATATGATGTATCATTGATACCAAGGGGACAAAATATGATTGTTGATGCTTTATCTACATCGGCTAGTGTTTTTAAAATTCCTATTCATCCAAATAAAAAGTATGAGATTGAGGTCAAACACAGGCCATCAGTCCCTAAAAATATCAAATATTGGCAAGTCTTTGAAGATGATAAACAAGTAATTAGATTCCTTCAAAATTTAGATGAATTTTCCAGTACACATATAGATGAAGAGAAACCTTTTGTTGAAGAAGAAAGTGCATATTTGACTCCAAGTTCAATAGATTATCATAATTTTATAGATGGAAAGGATATTATTCAATTGAAGAATAATTGCATCCCTAAGGGTTTGGTTCCTCTTGAAGAGTTCTTTGATAATAATGATTTGGAAAAAAACCCAAAGGTGACTCCAAATGAAGGTGAGGCAAAGGACTGCAATATTGGAACTGGGAAGGAAGAAAAACTCATCAAGTTGTCAAAAAATATAACTTCAGAAAATAAAAATAAAAAGTATCTCAGATTAATGAAGGAATTCTCAGATGTTTTTCCATGGAGTTATGAATATTTGAAGGTTTAGGATACAAATATCGTTCATCATACAATTCCAATCAAAGAAGATCAGAAGTCATTTAAACAAAAACTGATAAGGATAAATCCATTGCTCCTACCTTTGATTGAAAAAGAAGTATAAAAATGTTTGATGCAAAGATTATTGTCTCATTGAGGTTTTCTAAATGGTTGGAAAACATGGTTCCTATCAGAAAGAAGAATGAAGAAATCAGGTTGTGTGTAGATTTAGGAATTTGAATAGGGTGTCTTTGAAGGATAACTATCCTCTCCCAATGATGGATTACATTTTACATAAAGATGTGGGATCACAAAAAATGTCAATGTTAGATGGCTATTCAGGGTATAATCAGATCATGGTACACCCATATGATCAAGAAAAGACATAATTTACCACACCTTGGGGTACATTCATGTATGCAAAGATGTAATTCAGGTTGATGAACGCATGAGCAACATTTCAACAAGATACAGATATAGCCTTTGTAGAAGAAATGGATAAGTTCATTGTGATATACTTGGATGACATTATCGTTTTTTCTGGCTCAGATGAGGAACATTTGAAGCATTTGAAATAGGTTTTTTTGAAGTGCAGGAGATTTGGTATTTATTTAAAACCAAAAAAGTCAAATTTTGCAATGCAAGAGGGAAAACTCTTAGGTCATGTGATATCAAAGGAAGAAATCAAGATAGATCCCAACAAAGTAGAAACAATCTAGAAAATAGATAATCCCAGGAATTAAAAGGAAGTACAATCCTTCCTTGGCAGAGTGAATTTTCTAAGGAGGTTTATACCAAACTTTGTTGAAACTTTCAATTACATCACTCATATGTTGAGAAAGGATAACTTGGTGGTTAAATGCACTGTTGAAGAAAAGGGGTCATTTGATGACATAAAGAGAGAAATATCTTAAGCACCAGTGTTAATAAGCCAAGATTACACTAAAGATTTTATGATCTTCTCCTTTGCCTCTGAACATACTATTGCAAGAGTATTGTTGCAGAAAAATGAGCAAAATTTGGAGGAGCCTATAGCCTTCTTCAATAAAGCAATGAGAGATTCAACATTGAACTATAACATCATGGAGAAGCAGACATATGCACTGGTGAAAGAAATGGAGTTTAGAGTTTGCATCTTACATTCTCATGTTGTTTCTTATTTTAGTAATAGTGCAGTAAAGGACATTTTAACTCAACCATACCCTGAATTTAAATGAGAAAAATGGATTTTAGTTATGTTGGAGTATGATCTAGAGATAAAACTAACAAAGTTGGTGAAAGGACAAGGTTTGGAAAAATTAATGGCATAGTCAAATTTTGATCTCTTGGGGTTAAAATTCATTGAAAATTTTTCAATAGATGTAGAACCAACATCTCAAGTATCTCAAAAATTTCTTGCATATCCATGATATAGTGACATAATTTATATTCTGCATAATTTACAAGCACCACCAAAACTAAGCAAAATGAAGGCCATATTTTTTAAATTAAAAGTTGTTAAGTTTTGTATTATAGATGGTTTTTTGTATTGGAAATATACATGAGGAGTTTTATTAAACTATTTACTTGAAGTGGAGGTACAACATATTTTGAAAGAATTTCATCAAGGTGATTGTGGACAACATCACTATTGGAAGACAACTGTGAACAAAATTCTCAGAGCAGGATTTTATTGGCCAAAAATATTTGCAGATGTGTATAAGGGTGTGACAACTTGTCATGAATGTCAAGGTTTTGAAGGAAAAAGTAAGTTATTTCCATTTCCTTTAAAGCCCGTTTCATTGGAGGAACCCTTTCAACAGTGGGGTCTTGATTTCATTGGTGAAATCAATCCAACATCCAAGTGGATATTGACTACAACATATTATTTTACCAAGTGGATTGAGGTTTTTCCAACAATATAGGCAACTGATGGTGTGATAATTCAATTTTTAGAAAACAATATGTTTTCCATATTTTGATTTCCTCAGAGGATCATGATTGACAATGCACTAGCCTTCAAGTCTAAGAAGACAATAAAATTATGTGAAGATTATAACATAACACTAAGCCATTCTACATCTTATTACTCTCAGGGTAATGGATTGGATGAGTCATAAAACAAAAACTTAATGAAAATCATCAAGAAATTACTTCATGAGAACAAAAAGGCTTGGCATAAGAAGTTAACATTTTCGTTATGGGAAGATAGGATCAGTCTTAAAAAGTCAATTGGAACCTCACCATTCCAATTAATATATGGGACAGAAGTGATCTTTCCTACTTCCTTGGGAGACCCAGTCATGAAATTATTGTAGGAGCAAGAGGCAGAACCCAGTGACATTCAAAGAAGAATAAATCATCTGATTCATGTTCAACAAATGAGAGAAGAGGTCTATCAAAACACTCAGATATTTCAGGAAAATATGAAGAAAGTTTTTTATAAGAAAACAAAAGTTGTTGACTTCCATATTAATGATGAAGTGTTGAAGTGGGATGCTCAAAATGAAGAAAAAGGAAAACATGGGAAGTTTTATCATCTTGGAAGGGACCTTATAAGATCATTTCTTATCATGGAAACAATGCCTACATTTTGGAGGAGCTGGATGGAGAACTTCTTGTTGGAGGACCAGTAAATGGGAGGTTCCTAAAACACTAACTAACCTAAAAGATATTTTGTATAATTACTTCATTGTAAATATTCATTTTATTGAGGTTTATAGGTATGAATGACACTCTAAAGAATTTGAATCCCGAGGTGAAGGCCCTAATATTCATAAGGGTGACTTTAGTTTGATTTCAGTTCAGCTTGTACATAAATAAGTATGAACACTTCAAGTTTGTATGAGTCTTTTATAAGTTTTCAATCCTATAATAAATCCCAATGGATAAGGCACTAGTCTGTTGGTTCTTTGCTACCTCACAAGGAGAATAGAATCCCCATTGGAGCCTATGTTAGGGAGTGTTAATTTAGAAAGTCAAAACAGTGGTTTTGTTGAGTCGGTATTATGGTCATGTATTAATTTCTCAAAAATATTTGTGTCAAGGTCCTAAGATAGATGTCTCATGACAATATATTTGAATTTGTTCACCTAGGATTCATGGTGGTCTATGTTGAGTCATGTCTAGAGTATTATAGTGGCATTCCAAGTCGTAGTGGTTAGTCTTGTCCCAAGGTCAAGACAGTTGATTACATAATCTCATATCATCATTAGAGAGGGTGGGTTTCAAATCATTACACAATGTCATAATAAGTTCATATGAATAGGTTTGTGTGTGTAATAAAAGTGTCATATATTTCCCAATCCAGTAGGGTACCTTTCCAAACGTGTAACCAATCTTTTTCAAAGTACACACCAAAATCTCCTATTTTTCCACAATGACATAGCCATCATGTCAAATCGCTTTAAATCCTTCTATAATAGCCAAGAAATTGTGAGATGAGGTCATGAAAATTGGTATAGCTATTGTAATTAAATTTTTATAACTCATGAGAAATTTCCCCTTTTGAATTATTGAATTTCTAATCTTGTTGTGAAACTGTGACAGTTGTTGTGAAACCATACAGTTGTTGCGAAACCAACCAGGTGTTGTGAAATTGCATGTACACTGTAAAATTACTGGATCGGCTCAATTTGTTGTTGAGCTCCTAAAATCCTACTCTATCATGTGACATTTTTGAAACCTTGTTTTATATTTCTTCTCCTTCAAGTACTAGTTTGCTATTGCTTCTCCCTCAAGTGTTAATGCCCAAATTTTCTATCAAATTGTGCTCTTTAATTCACTGCAAAAAAAACCCTGTTGTTAAAACATTGTAACCCTATCTTCCAACTAAACCCCAATATATTTGGTTTCGTACCTTATACTATCCAATATATGATATCCTTGCACCATCATCATCACAATAATATTCACAAATAGTCATGGAGAAAAACAAAGACAAAAATAAGGTACACAAGGGGGGTGATATAATAAGATTTGAACCTCAGGTTTTACAATCGCTGGACTCAAATATTGTGTTCAGGGAATCCTTTGAGGCAGTAGGATGCCTTCCATTTTTTGAAAAGATAAAGGGAGGACACATGGAAGTGGCAAAGAAATTTTCCCTAAATTTTGAAGGGACCAAGACAAAGGTTGGATCACTCGAGATTCAAGTTTCTAAACAAAGAATTGCATCAGAAACATGGATACCCATGCAAGGTGAGAGGTGGTTCAAGGGAACACCTCTGAATGCTTCCTATTACAATGACTATTTTAAAGAATAATTTCAAAATGATAACATGTCGAAGGGAGTGCCCAAAGTTACATTCTTGAACACCATGATAAGTTGTTGAGAGTTATACAGAGATATTTCACATGTGAAGGTTGTTTCAAGAAAGTATACATGTACAATATCATATTGGTCATGCACTTTACAGGTAAGAAAACTCTAAACCTCCCTTATTATATTTACAGGAGCTTGGGGAAAATGGATGGTAAAGTACAAGTAAAATCAAATCAAGTTGAGCCCAATATTTTTCACTTCAGTCTCATTAAATTGTTGGTCCTTGATGAACTTAAAAAGGAAACAATAGAATGGAATTCATTTTTGGTGGCATCAAGGTTTGTGTTGAAACTGTTAATTCTACATCGTCCAAAGGAAGTACTCCTTCTACAAGTACTAAAATAGTCTCTGATAGATTGAAAAGAAAAAAGGGAGATAAGAAAGAGCATGCCATTGTGATCGAGACTTCTGTGACTGCAACTAAGATTCCTCTTAGCAAAGAATCCATAAAAAGGGGGAAAAGGTCATTTCAGGGTGTTGAAATGGTTTTAGATATTGAGAAGACTCTTGACAATATAAAAAGAAAGATAAAGGGTAAAAAAAACTTTTTCCCTCCTAAAGAAGTGAAAGTGACAAAACCTAGGAAACCTTTCATTGGGTCTGTAGCACAGAAGCAAATTCTTGTAGAAGAAAATCTCATAGAGGAAGATCTAGTTGATGAAGATCCCGTACTAGATGAAATTCCTACTGTTGAAACACATCCATTTCTTGAAATTAAAGATGTTGTAAAAGATAAACCTCTATTAGGAAATAAAGTGAGGTTTAGTCCAGAAATAGATAACAAAGAAACGTTTGCTAGGCCTATGACTAGATCATCGGTAAGAAAATAGATCCAAGCTGAGGAAACCAAATATGAAACACTTATTCATTATTTTGTTGAGGATGTAGTTGAGTTTCAGTCTACCCTAGAAAAAAGAAGACTTGGAAACCAAAATATT
>JASDQU010438318.1:138560-153256 GCA_032191745.1 Picea mariana
AGGGCAAAGCGGGGGCTCTAAACTCTATAAAAGAAAGGGGGATGAGGTAAAAAGGGGATGGGCTTTTAGGTATCGTTATGCTGCCGAATTTGGACTGGACTGATTGCTTGTGAGGAGTTGGGATTTTCTCAGCTGGGATTAGAGTGGTAGCTCAGCCTTGGAGGCAAGCTGGGAAGCTAGGCATATCCTCTGGTTTGTGTGTGGCCCCTTTGCGGCTCGGGGGGCTAAGGGGGAAGTAGAGTACCCCTAGCAATTGGCTGGGAGGTACTGGTGTAGTCTCTACGGTCGGAAAGTGGGAGCGGCATGAAGTGTGGGACGTCTTCCAAAGTGAGTGAAAGGGCACAGGTATGCTTTTCATATTTTAGGGTAGAATGTGTTAGGATTCATGCAGATCTGCTTATTAATGGAAGGGTAGAATGTCTTGTTTTTATCATTGTATTCTGGCCATGGGATAACTCAATGGGTTCTGTGCATTCTACCGCTCTACTGTATGTTAGGTTGCATGCGTTTTGCTTGTTTCCTTCCATGGGTTCAGTGGAGAAAACCCCCGCGAATCCACACCAGCCATTTTTCTTTTACACATTGAACGTATCTCGGCATTTGTGTTTGGTTAAAGGGATTGTGTGTTGGTATTAATTTTCACCTGCTTGTGTTTATGTTTCTTTGTGGACTGGGAAGGATGCCCATGTTTTCACCACCCAGATTCTATATTTGGTGTTATATTTCGCTAAAAGAGGCCGCAGTTTTCCACCATAACGTCTGCCTTTGGGGTCGGTAACTCGCTGAGTTGTAGTCTACTTTTTCTGTGTTTTTGGGTCGATTTGCTTGGGCGTTATGGTGGAGGATACACCCTTCTTTTCCAACTGCCTAATTCCTATTTTCTCGGTGTATTCCTTGCATTTTTGGGTTACCCATCTCAGTGACTAGAACCCATGCGTTTCAACCCTTTTTAAACTCTGCGTTTTGCCTTACCCTCTCTGAATTTTGTGGATTACCCATTTATGCATTGTTATGTAATATTCCTTGCATTTTGGGGGTGTCATCCCTTGGCTTTTGGTTTATTGGCGTGACTGTTTTATTTATTTCTTCTGTTTTCCAGAAATGCGTGTAATGCACACTTAATGCTCACTTATAGCTCACTTATGGTGTGACCATTAATGCCCTCGCTACCTTAAAGTTAATTTAGGAGGCCGGAGTGCTCCATTATAGTTGTTACTCGCGGTCACTAGTAGGCAGCGTGCTGTCTCTAGGTGGGGTGGTTAAGGATGTCGAGGGAATGGGCATTGAGAAAAGGTTCAACGACCTTGGTCCAAGTTTTAATTGGTGTTACTACTGCATTTTTCAGGAGATGAACACAACAGTGCCCATGACTTCATTGCATCATCTGTTCCGCATGCAAACCCAACCACACCCGTAACTTCTTACCTGTCCACATCTCGTTTTAAGTTGGGTGGTGTCTGCATCTCTTCCTCTTCTTATCTTCATGGTTTGGCTACGTTTGGGGTTTCCGGGTTGACTGAGACAAATTTTCCCTTGGGCAGAATGACACGACCACCCAAGTAATTCCAGCGTAGCCACTGACTGCCCAGCCTGCCTTTGTCTGCATTGTACTGCACAGGTGTAGTGCACCGCCCTACCTCCCAGGTCCTTCTCTGAATTTTAAATTTGGCATAAATCCCCTTTATGTGCATGACTTAGTTTCTCCCTGAATCCCTTTTCGCAGTAAAATTTCTGTCATCGAGCTAATTAAGCCATCTTTTATGACCGAGTTTCCCTTACCAGGAGTCCTTACCTCTACCTGGCAGTAAATGGTATTAAATGTCTCGGTTTTTATTAAATTATCTAATGCCCCGTTATTGGCTTATAATTAATGGCCAAATTGTAATGTTATTAAATGCCTGGATATTTGTGTTAGTTTAAATGCCTTGAGCCATTGTTGATTATTAAAGGTAATATGTTAGTCAAGATTGTGTTATTGACATCGAAATATATGACTAGCTGGAGCGGGGAATTAGAAATAAAATGCAATATAAAATGTAATATTAAAACACAGTATTGATATTGTTTTATGGAGAGTATTGCTGAAATGTGATTTCTTGTTATTTTAATGGCAAATATAAACTGCAATATAAAATGCCATATTAAAAATGCAGTATTAATATTGTTTATGGAGAGTTTTACTGTAATGTGGCTTGTTGTTATTTTAAATGGCAATATAAAATGATATATTAAAATGCAATATTAGTATTGTTTATGGAAATTTTTGGGGTAATGTGACTTTGTTGTTATCTTAAATGGCAGGGATTATGGCAATTATAAAAAGGCAATGATAACATTGTTTTATGGTAAGTAGTCATAACTTTAGTATGGATAACATACCAGTAGTGAGGTGATAGATGTTGTATCACAAGGTTAGGATGGTATAATGTGAGGTGGGGTGGTAATGTCATTAAATTTTAGGGGTTGATAGCATACAAGATGAAATGGGATTATCAATTATTTGTAGAATACGGTAATGAAAAGGTAACTGGTTGTCATTTTATGGTAATGATATTATGATTCCATTGTTGATGTTAGCAATTAAGGTGTAAAGTTATTATCATTTTAAATGCAATGTTATGGTAATCTAGAAAGCAAAGATATGGTGGTGTTATGGTGATTTATGGTAATTTCAATATGATGGATGACCCATAAAATGTAGGGTCTGTGAATTTAAGTGAATTCAATTATTATAATTCAGAAAACGGGGATTGTAGTTAGCAATTGTACATTATTTAAGGCGGGGTTGGTAACTCGTCATTAATAGAAGTCAAATGGAGTAAACGGTCTATAATTGTTGTCATTGAGTCTCTCTAGTGGTTGGTCGATGACGGAGTCCTTCTAACTTGCGTTTTCCGTAGAGGTCATGGTTGCCCTTTGGTTTTGTAGTACTTGGTTTTCTTGCATTACGTGGTCTGCTTGTGTCGGGCGGGATGTAGACACCTCCTTATAGCCTAGTATATGAGTCTGTTTGTGTGATTATTCTTGTGTTAAGAATCATGTGTCGTATCAAGAGTCTCGGGCCCTTTAAAAGCAGGGTTTCCACTCTTGCGACACACCTGACAGAGATTACTAGTTTGTGCTTGAGCAGATGGCCAAGAGCCTATCTGGCCTTCTCTCTCTCCGGAGCAAAGAGCTAAGATTAAACACCCTGCTTTCCTGTGCAAAAATAGTAAAATCTACTACTATGGATTCTTCCTCCTTGTGTTCGTACTGTGCATAACCCAGAGTGTCATTAATGCTTGCAGTTACTTGTTGTCTTCCTTATGTCTTCTTGTTGTGATCATCGTGGTTGCATCTTGTTAGTTGTCAGGTGGTGATGTAGAGTCAAGTGTGTATGTTCCCTTTTACACGTGCACACACACCAAAAAAAAAAAAAAATTTGCACCTGTTACCGGAGTTGTTGTCGTAACGAGGAGGTCGTCACTCATATTGTTGTAGGAAATCCTTATGTGATTGAAACATTGGTTGGTGCTTACCCTAGTCGAGCAATGAATTTTGTTAGAAAAAAATATACCTTACAGTCTCTTGAGGTAGTTGGTTATCCAAGTAAGAATATGGGTAGGCAATGAATGGAACTATTTCAGATACCATGTTCATCTTTGGAATGTGGTATTCCTTTCTTGAAGAACATGCCTAATTATTCAGGATTTAATGAGAGTAATTGCATGCGGCCATCAATCGGTAGAAACTAAATAAACTTTTATGGAGGATTTACTCCGTGTTTTTCATATTCTATCTTTGGAAAAGGCATGGTAATATTTGGAGGAAGGACCAACATCAACTAACTGGTTAGATTCTGCAGTAAAGTGTTTTTTCCAAATTTGTGAAAGGAAAAGGTAAAAATGTTTGTATTGTTGGAGGGGACAATTTGAATTTTACTATATATGCTAGATTAATCAAGAAAGAAGGTTGAGTATTCTATGGAAATAGATCTTACTACTTATCAGAATATAGGTTCCTCAAATAAGATATATGTCATAAGATGTGCACTTTGGTAAGAATAATTGCACAAGGTACGGGGGAAATTCAAAGAAGTTGCAAATGTTTCTTTATCTATCTCTAGTGAGGAACCAAGTTTGCATGCAGGTATATTTCCAAAGGAATTTTATTGTTATCTATATTTCCAGAGAAGGAATTTTATTGATAACAATGTGGAATTTTATTGTTATCTATGTGCTCAGTAAATTTGGATTCCATATTGTCCTTGCTATAAATCACTACACGATATATGGACAGTGGAAACATGCCATTAGGGCATATATGATTGTTCTTCCTGTATTTAAAATACTCCACAAAACTTTCCTTTCAAATTTGGATATATTTTGTCTGAATGAGATTAAATGCTTCCTTTGCCAAGGATGTTATTTATGGGCCGTAAAAAAGATTTTATAGGATGTCTTTATAAAGAATAAAGTATTCTTATATGTGATTTACACATGGCATGCTCGAAGGCACTCTCATTAAATAATGCTCCATCTTCTTTGTGTTATGTTATTTATGGAAATTGGTTACCAAGTGAAACATTTGGCATATAAGTAAGAAAGTGGCACAACAAACCCCTTGACATGGTTAAAGAAATATTTATGCACAATAAACAAGGCTTAACTGAGAAGGGAACTCAAGTTCTTAGCTCATCTATTGAATCTATTTCAAATAGATCCACATTGAAGGGAGATCCACTATGACCACTTCACAAATCTGTTTAGAAATTCCCACTTGAAGGAGTATTTCTATATTTGAAGAGGTAGAAGAACGTTTTTTTAGGAGTGTCTTAGTTGAAGAAGAGATACATGGAAACAAAGAATCCCTTCTCACACTTTACATGTTCATTGAAGATCCCAAGAAGAAGAAAACCCAGTGTTTGAGGAGACTTATAGTGGTTATGCTCAAAATTTTATCTATTGACCCTTCAAATGCATAAACATTAAATTTGTTATAATTTAGGCATAATGAGAGCATGCAATGTTGGTTTGGGATGAAATTTGGCTTATATATTATTGACATCATGATATAAGTTGGAACCAAAAATTATCTTGGAATTTGATGGTTTTTTGTACCAAAATTCCATAAAATAGTCATATCTCGAAGCTGGCAATTTAGGATATGAATGACATGAATATGTTTCCACATAGAAGGAACAAGTTTTTCCCTTGAAAGGGGGTACAATGAAACATGACATCATCCCCAAAATACATAGATTTTAATTGATCATTTGATTAGAAAGTCTAATTAGTCATCAAGTTCAACAACACCAACATAACTATGTTGGGATTATTTTAGCAATCCAAATACTAAAACAAAAAAAATTGATGGACACTTCCAATTCTTAATAAATTTAGCTAAAACTTTAGTGATATTGTAGTTTTCTTTTACTCATTTTATAATATGATTAGCTCTCAATTCTAATTCTATATAGCCTAGACAAATATGTTTGATAATGTTATAATAATGGAAGGAAAACAAGTCTTTTTCTTACTTTAATGAACAAACTTCCAGGAAACATATAAAAACAAGAAACATATCAAAATCGGTGTTCCTTTTATCATGTTAGTGTCATGTTCATACATGTTCATTGCTACTTTCTATAAAATAATCCAATCTTAAATCTTATGACATAGATATTTAATAAATTCTGGAGGGATTTGAAATCCAACAGTGCATGCCTTGTTTTCCATGATGACTCTTAGATGGTAGCAGATTGAATTTGTGAAGGACAAATAATAGATTTGCATGATTGTTATTGGAGGTTGTCCTTTGAGTTGTTTGACCAATATTTTTGTACTAGTATGACCACATCTATAATGTCTTTCTTAGACTTATTTCCATTATTTCGGTGTTGGTATTTGAAGTTGATGTGATAGTTGTTTTGACAGTCTTAAAACAAGTAAACTCACTTAGGTTTTCAAACCTATTTGATAATTTAATTGGTGATAGCATTTTCAGCACCAGTGAGGGTGACTTGTTGGAAGAAATACAACAATAAATGAGTAGGAAACAATGGGAAGAGATTCTTGGACCAATTATCAACCCACATTTTTTAGATTGATATGTCTAGCAAATAGAGAACACCCACCTAAGCATAGTGACATACCATGCTTGGGCCTATCATGATAGCAATATTACAACAACAAGGTGCATAAAGTGTGGAGATCACGGTATGCCTTGATTGGAATATGGATGGGCATAGATTACATGCATGGTTTTCATTGTTTCACATTTAACCAAGAGTGATTTCCTAATCATTAATATTGCCCAACAATCTTCATAATAAATGTTTTGAGAGATGTTTGGATGATTGATCTTGGTATTAAAAAGGAGGTATATTTCATCTATAATAGTGGATGATCAAATAACCTATGGATCCTACAAACATACAAAAAACCTTATGTGATTGAAACATTGGTGGGTTCTTACCCTAGTCAAGAAATGAATTTTGTTACAAACAAATATGGATTGCAGTCTCCTAAAGTAGTTGGTTATCCAAGTAAGAAGATGGGTAGGAAATGAATGGAACTGTTTCAAAGACCATGTTCATTTTTGGAAGGTGGTATGCCTTTATCGAAGAACATGCCTGTCCATTCAGGATTTAATGAGATTACTTTCAAGTGGACATCAATCGGTAGTAACTCAATAAAATTTTATGGGGGATTTCCTACACGTTTTTCATATTCTCTCACTAGAAAAGGCATGGTAATTTTTGGAGGGAGGTCCAACAAAAACTAACTAGTTAGATTCTATAGCAAAGTATTTTTCCAAATTTGTAAAAGGAATAGGTAGAAATGTTTGTATTGTTGGAGGAGACAATTGGACTTTCACTATTTATGCTAGATTAATCAAGAAAGGAGGTTGAGAATTACATGGAAATAGTTTGTACTAATTATCAAAAAATAGGTGTGTCAGGTAACAGATATGCCATAAGATGTGCACTTTGGTCAGATGAATTGCACAAGGTAGGGGGAAATTCAAAGAAGTTGCAAATGTTTATTTGTGTATCTCTGGTGAGGAACCAAGTTTTCATGTAGGTATATTTCCAAAGAAAGAATCCCATTGATATTTGTGTTCAAATCCACCCATGCTCGAGAAATTTGGATTCCATCGTGTCCTTGCTAGAAATGACTACACCATATATGGACAACAGACACATGCCATTAGGAAAAATATGAATGTTCTTCCTACATTTTAAATACTTCATGAAACTTGTCTTTCAAATTTGGATATATTTTGTTTGAATGAGATTAAATGCTTCATTGGACAAGGATGTTATTAATGTCCCATAAAAAAAGAGTTTGCACGCTGCCTTTGTGAAGTATAAAGTCTTCTTATATCTGATTTACACATGGCATGGTCAAAGAAACTCTCATAAAGAATGCTCCATCTTGTTTGTGTTATGTTTTTTTTGGAAAGTGGTTACCAAGAGAAGTGTTTCCAACATAGAATCAATAAAGTGGCACAACAAACCCCTTGACATGGTTAAAGAAATATTTATGCACAAGAAACAAGGCTTAATTGAGAAGGGCGTTCAAGTGTTCAGCTCATTTATTGCATGTATTTCAAACAGATCCACATTGAAGGGAGATCCATTATGACCACTTCACACATCTATTAAAAATTCCCACTTGAAGGAGTATTTTAGTATTTGAAGAGGTAGAAAAATATTTTGTGATGTTGGAGCATATTTCCTCCAAAAACAACCTTATTTGGATAGACCTAAGGGGGTCTTGAATTATTTGTATTTTCCTATGTTTTGTTTGAATTCTAGAAGAATTCCATAGGATAGGGTTGTTGGGTTGAAATTATTAAATGTAATTGAATATTCCTTATTAAGCAGATCTTGAGAGAGTTGTGAGAGTTAGAGAGATCCTATGGGTAAGTTAGAGATATTAGGAGGATTTTGTGGATCTTAGAAGATCCTAGAGATTAATTTAGGAATGATTGTTATGGTCTGAATAGATTATGGTTCATAATCCTTTTGTATTAAATTTGTAATCCTACGGGCATGAGACGGTGTCCAAACAAATGTAGAAACAGGCCTTATGAATTCCTTTGTACAATATATGTACAATCAAGTAATTATAAATCACTCTTTTTCGAGTGTTATATGGACTTGATCAATTGAATATATATGTGTGGATTGTGCTTGTTTGAATCTCTACAAGATCGAATGTCACAGGTGTAAATATTCAAGCAGTGAAGAATTCCTTTCTTGATTCGTATGTGCAGGTATCAAGTGGAATGCACACATGAAGAATCATGATACATTTTTGATCATGATAGGATCAACAATGATCCTTTAAATCAAGTAAAATCAAAGAGGAACAGTCAGAATTCAAACTATGTGCATAGATGAGGTCAAAAAAACAAAGGAATCCTTTACAGGCGAGGAGAAACAACAGTCATTCGATCAAGATTGATAGTCATCCGTGACCGTCGATTATGAGCTCAAAATTTCCCATTCTTGTGTTAAGAATGGACATTCAAGATTAGATCTCGGATTTAGATCAATGGTCGGAAGTAGCCTAAGTTCAGAGTCCGAAAAAATGGTGGAAAGAGCTTTTGGGAGGGCACATTCGGATTGAAAAAATGGAGAAGTACTCTGATAGGAACAGTTTGATCGATGGATGAGATTGATCAGGAAGGATACAATTGACAGCTAGCATTTGACTGAGTTCAGGATCCAACGGGATGACGTTAATTTTTTCGGAGTCTTCATTTTAGATTCCAAGTTGTAACACACTCTAAATAAGGATCTCGGTCGACAACGATGATCGACCATAGAGACATATAGATCCATGGGGTAGAAGAATATGCATGGTAGTATTTTATTGGAGACCAATGTTTGAAGTGGTAAAACGTTGGAGGACAAGAAATTTTGATCAACGGTGTGGATGAGTTCGGAGTGATCCTAATCGAGGGCAAGAGATTGACATGTGGCATCACCCCATTGACTATCAGAGTAGGACCATTAGAATCCTACAGCAGGAGGAAGTCTGACAGAGCAGTACCGACAGATGGATAGGATCTATTCGAAGTCAATTAGATCAACGAATCAGGTTGAGCCACATGGTAGGTCACCAGAGTGACATGTGGCAACTGACAGAGCCTGGACGTGGCATCAATGAATGAGGAGTGGACATATGGTAGTGACGTGGAAAAATTATCAGGAGATATGTAGCAGTCGAAACCGAAGAGTAAGACATGTGGAATCCATGTGTGAGTACATGGCATCAGAGTAGCGTAGCGAAAGAATAGAAGTTGATCGTTAGATCCAAAAATATTAACGATGGAGAGGATAACAACATTCATATTCCAAGAAGGAGATTGAAAGACCGTCAAAGTACATGTTTCAGAGTGTAGTGGCGTGAGAGAGCTCGATAGAGGAACTATGATAAAAAGGAAACTGACGTTGATATAGACCGTCCATCGGGACACATGAAGAGACGAGATCAGTCGTCCATCGGAGAAGTGAATTCATAGCCTGTTCCAATACATCAATGTAAAAGGTATCTCTATATCGTATCGAAGGAATATTCCTTCTGCCATATGGATTGAGGAGTTGCATATCTAGACCTTCCAATTATGATAGATCGATGTCGAGAATTAGAAACTGCAGAAATCCGAGGAGAGTCAGGAATCATCCATCCTATGATGATCAATGATGAGGATGAAAGGGTGAAAGGATTATGAGGCCTTGGGTGAGTTATTAATAATTGGTCAGAGTTGGAGGCCACATAGAGTAAGCACCAAGGCATAAGAGCTTAAATAAATAAGCTATGATTATGTGGAAGGTCTTATTGAGACTAGCATTGGATTGTAAGCGCTAAAGGAGAATGTGCGAAGACTCTATTGCAGAGAAGGTTTGGGCCCAAGAAAAATTAGGAAGGCAGTTCATCTCGATCTATAGAAAAAATTATGTTGAAGAATTTTCCATACATGTGGTTTTTAAGGCCAAGAGGTATTCATTTTTGGTATCAAAGAAGGAAAATTAATTTTCATGTGCATTTGATTTCAGATGGAATACTTTAAATGAACATAGTTCATTTTTTGTATCAGAGAAAGTTAGTTCTCTTTGGAACTCTATAAGGCATACAAATAAAAAGATAATTTCAATAGAGGACTTACAGATTGCATATTGCAGCTTACAGAGAATCTGAGTTGATTTAGAGGGGAACCTGCATAGAGGAATGCATGAGTAAATTTCAAAAGTGTTGTGACATAGAGTTGTCCATTCAAGTACATTGAATGTGGAGGACAAGATCATGTACATATCTTGTCGGTATAATATTTTAATCTATGCATTTTAATTAACAGTGTTAGTTTTAATTAACAGTGTTAGTTTTAATTAACAATGTTAGTTTTAATTAACAGGTAGCAGTGAGTAGCCAGTAGAGTTGTGATAGAAGAAGAGGGAGAAAGTGGATCTCTCAGGTGAAGGAAATTTTGGTAGAACTTTGATGCAATAGATGTTGTAAACATTTCCAACTGGAGATTGGAACTGTAGAGGACAAGAGGAGTTCTCTAAAAAAACTGAGCCAAATTGTAGAAGTCGGAAGAGTAGAGGGGATGCTCAGAGAGTTCTAGGAGAGAACTAGAGTGATACCAAAAGGCCATAGCTTAGGGGAATCTTGGTGAGGTATTAGGTAGAAGGTAAAGGAGACTTTAAATAGAGGCTTGATGCAGCTCACAGTGGAATAGGATATGTTCACAAAAGTACAGGTGAAAATGACTACTAATGGTCATTATGAAGGTTCTAGAAGAAGCCACAGTAGAGGAAAGGAAGATGCCAAGGAAAAAGGCATAAAGAGGATGAGTCAAGAGGAACTTGAAAGAGGATTGGTTGAGTTAAGAGTACAACTCATTTACATTAGACAACTGCTACAGATGAAGATTGACGAAAACCAGAGACAATGATGGAATCTAAAGAAGAGAGTCAAGTGGCATGTGATGCAATTATTCTAAAGGAAGTTGAGGAGAAGCTTGAGGATTTTGAGGCATAGGTTGATTTATTTACTTAAGAAGGAGTAACTTAGAGGAGTTGAGTTCAGACAGAGGTCACTAACAGAAGAGGGATATTGCATAATTCAGAGTAAGAATCATGAAGATATAATTCAGTTTTCTACAGAGGAGTTGAATATATCAAATACTTTTAGATGGATATATGAAGAAGAAATGCAACATCCAGTCGAAAACAACAACAACAAATTTCAGTAGCAAGTTTGCAGCAGTATGTACCAGCTAGAGGATAGTATAGAAAGGGAGATAGAGGAGATGAGGATATTGATGGTGAAGATTTCTCAGAGAATACATTCTGAAGAAAAGGAGATTTACATCAGCAGAGCAAGTGAATAGTTGCAGGAAGCAACAAGGCATCAACAAGACAACAAAACAAGCAAGAAACAACATAAAGTTTGGGATCCGTGAGGACTCCAACAATTGGAACTCATGATCAGGATATCATCAACAATTTGTTTTCCTTGGAAGTATGATGCAGGGGCATCTTTCCTCCAAAAACAGCCTTGTTTGTATAGACCTAAGGGGGTCTTGAATTATTTGTATTTTCCTATTTTTTTTTTGAATTCTAGAAGAATTCCATAGAATAGGATTGTCAGGTTGAAATTAGTGAATGTAATTGAATCTTCCTTATTAAAGAGATCTTGAGAGAGTTGTGAGAGTCAGAGGGATCCTAGGGGTAAGTTAGAGATCTTGGGAGGATTTTGTGGATCTTAAAAGATACTAGAGATTAATTTAGGAATCATTGTTATGGTCTGAAAAAATTCTGGTTCAGAATCCTTGTGTATTAAATTTGTAATCCTACGAGCATGAGAGGGTGGAAAAACAAATGTAGAAATAAGCCAAGGAGAGTAGCCAATTGAATAGGGAATGAAGCCAGAGAGTGAAGAAGGCCATTAAGAGGCCTTATGCATTCTTGTGTACAATATATGTACAGTCGAGTAATGGGAAATCACTCTTTTTCGAGTGTTATATGGAGTTGATCAATTGAATACATATGTGTGGATTGTATGTGTTTGAATCTCTGCAAGACTGAATGTTTCTGGTGTAAATATTCAAGCAATGAAGAATTCCCTTGTTAAATCGTATGTGGAGGTATCGAGTGGAATGTGGACATGAAGAATCGTGATACATAGTTCATCATGATAGGATCAACAATGATCATTTAAATCAAGTAAAACTGAAGAGTAACAGAGTCAGAATTCAAACTGTGTGCGTAGACGAGGTCAAAACATCGAATAAATCCTTTACATGAAAGGAGAAACAACAATCATTTGATTGAGATTGATAGTCATATATGACCATCGATTATCAACCTGGACTTTCCCATTCCCATTTTAATAATGGACATTCAAGATTAGATCTCAGATTTACATCAATGGCTAGAAGAAGCCTAAGTTTAGAGTCCAAAGCAACGATGGAAAGAGATTTCAATATGGTGCATTCAAATTGAAAAACTTGCAAAGTACTCTGATAGGAATAGTTCGATCGACAAATGAGATACATCGGGAAGGAGTCAATTGATGGCTATCATTTGGATGATTTTGGGATCTGACAAGACAGCATTAAGTGTTTCAGAGTCCAATTTGTAACACACTCTGAAGAAGGATCTCAGTTGACAACAACGATAAACCAGAGAGACGCATAGATCCATGGTGCAGAAGAAGATACACGGTAGTCTTATATTGGATACCAACATTTGTAGTGGTAAAATGTAGGAGGACAAACAATTTTGATCAACGATCTCGATGAGTTCAAAGTGATCTTAATTGAGGCTGGCATACTGACGCGTGGAATCACCCCATTGACTGTTGGAGCAGGACCAATGGAGTCCTAAGGCAGGAGGAAGTCTGATAGAGTAGTACCAATAGACAGATAGCATCTATTTGGATTCAATTAGATCAACAACTTAGGTTGAGCAATGTGGTAGGTGACCAGAGTGACACATGGTAGTTGATAGAGCATGTTCGTGGAGTCAGGGAATGAGGACTGGAAACATAATGGTGACATGGACGAATGAGAAGGAGACACGTAGCATTCAGAACCGATGAGTAAGAGGTTGACATGTTGAATCCATGTGTGAGTACATGGCATCAAAGTAGTGTAGAAGAAGCATAGAAGGTGATCATTAGATCCAAAAATATTTATGGTGGAGAGGCTAACAACATTCGTATTTCAAGAAGGAGATTCAAAAATCATCAGAGTACATGCTTCAGAGTGCATTGGAATGAGAGATCCCGATAGAGGAACTCTGATAAAAAGGAAGCGGTCATTGATCTATACCATCCATCGGGACACACGTAGAGATGAGATAAATCATCCATCGGAGAATTGAATTCAGAGATTTTTCCAATACGTCAATGTAAAAGGTATCGACGGAGGGTATCGAATGAATATTCCTTTAGTCATATGGATTGAGGTGTGGCATATCTAGACCATCTGATTCTGATAGATCGATGGAGAGAATCAGAAGCTACAAAAATTCGAGGAGAGGTATGGATCGTCCATCCTGTGACGATCAATGATGAGGATGAAAGGGAGAAAGCAGTATGATGGCTTGGGTGAGTTACTGGCAATTGATCATAGCTCAAGGCCACATAGAGTAAGCGCCAAGGAATAAGCACTTAAATAAATAAACCATGATTATGTGGAAGGTATTATGGAGACTAGTTTTGGATTGTGAATGCTAAAGGAAAGCGTGTAAAGACTCTGTTACAAAGAAGGTTTGGGCCCGAGAAAAATTATGAAGGCAATTTATTTCAAGTTGTAGCATAAATTATGTTGAATAATTATGCGTACATGTGGTTTTTAAGGCCATGAGGTCATCATTTTGTGAGGAGTGCCTTAGTTGAAGAAGAGATACATGGAAACAAAGAATCCCTTAGAAAACTTTACAAGTTCATTGAATATCCTAAGAAGAAGAACATCCAACCTTTGAGGAGACTTCTAGTGGTTATACTCAAAATTCCATCGGTTGACCCTTCAAATGCATAAACATTAGTCTCCTATAATTTGGGCATAATGTGAGCATGCAATGTTGTATTGGGATGAAATTTGGACTATAGATTATTGAAATCATGATACAGGTTGGCACCAAAAATTATCTTGGAATTTGATGGTTTGTTGTACCAACATGTCAAAAAATAGTCATATCTCGAAGCTGGCAATTTGGGATGTGAATGGCATGAATATGTGTCCACATAGAAGGAACAAGTTTTTTCCTTGAAAGGGGGTCCAATGAAACATCACATCATCCCCCAACTACATAGAGTTTAATCGATCATTTGATTAGTGAGTCCAATTAGTCATCAAGTTCAACAACACCAACACAACTACGATGGGTATATTTTAGCAATCTAGATACTAAAACAAACTTTATTGATAGATTTTTCAGTATTTGTGGAGCTAGTAGTTTATTCCTACAAAATGGCTTTGTAGTGTACATTTAAATATGAAATCATAATAAATATGTACATATGAAATCATAATAAATAGATGAAGTTATTTTGCAGGGCATTCCAATGTTATTTACAATATTTACTCCACATCTCGACATTATATTTTCTAGTTCTTAATAAATTTAGCTAAAACTTTAGTGATATTGCAATTTGCTTTTACTAATTGTATGATATGATTATCTCTCAATT
>JASDQU010438319.1:34793-60134 GCA_032191745.1 Picea mariana
GAGTGCCATTACATACTGTATTTTGCTCATCTACTGATTGCTCATCCAAATAGGTTAAACACATACCCACTTGTAGATATTCTGTGATCCATATCTCCAGCCTAGTCTACATCAACAAATCCATGTATGTCCACCACTCTGTCCAATCCTAGTCTTCCTTGGTAGCACAATACATAATTGGTAGTGCCACACAAATACCTGAAGACCCTGTTTATTGTTTTCCAATGCTCCTTCCCTGGTTTTGACATATACCTGCTCAAAAATTCCACTGCATATGCAATGTCCGGTCTAGTATAGACCAATGCATACATCAAACTGCCAATTGCACTGGCATATAGAACATGGGACATGTCCTACTATTCTTCTTGTGTCTTGGGACACTGCTCTACAAATAAATTTACACCTATAGGAATAGGAACCTTGATCGGTTTACTTCCATGCATAATAAACCTCTGCAATATAATATCAACATATTTTCTCTGATTCAACCAGAGTTTCCTATCTACATGATCTCTTTTAATCTCCATTCCCAGAATGAAGTTAGCAGCACTGAGATCCTTCATGTCAAATTTGGAGGATAGCTGCGATTTCACCTCCTTGATAACATCCATGTTATTTCCTGCCAACAACATGTCATCAACATACAACACTACATAAATGAAGTGATTACCAACCTTCTTGGAATATACATAGTGATCATCCCTTCTTCTCACAAATCCCAATCCAAGGATGTATGTTCCAAACTTTTGGTACCACATCCTAGGTGATTGCTTTAGACCATATAGTGATTTCTTTAGCTTACAGACCAGTGTTGACCCTTGACTAGGTTATGAGGATACTTGGTCTTGATTGACCTATTTTTGGGACTTTGACATGTTGTCAAAGGAGGAGAGCAAGATGAAGAAGAGATCGTGGGATCTCAGCCCCTTTTTAGGGATTTTTGGGTCTTGGGACCATGTAACGGGTATGGGAATGTCGGCCCATGGGTTCACCCATGCTTAGGCCCACTTTTGTAATGTATAAATAGGAAGCTAGGCAATGTAAGTAGTAGTGTGATGCTAAGTGAAAGAAGTAGAAGGATTGATCAATCTGTGTGATAAAAGGATTGTAATTTCTTTGTGCATATTGTTTAAGACTTACAGAGCTAAGTGCAAGTAATTATAAGAAGGCTTGGTGTTGTACTCTAGCTAGAAGAAGGAGGATCTGACAGAGTGCACGTAGATCTCCTGTCTTCTGCGGGGTAGGATTTTGATGCTATGTACCTATAAGAATCTTGATCGAAGATAATAAATAAGAGAAGAGTTGGTGGACGTATCCCCAGGGTCGGGGTGAACCACATATATGTTGTATTGCTCTACTTTGTGCTATGGAATGATGTGTTTATGTGTGATTTGCTTAAGTGCTTGATATAGATGAATGTTAGATAGATTTGATGCTGCTTTGTGCTTAATAAGGTGAATGAATGCTAGATATGACCTATGTGAGTATGGTTAGTGCTTGAATATGCTAGATCTAATTTGTTTCTTTTGTGATAAGTGCTACTGGATGCTGGATCTGGTTGAATACTGCGGTGCTATGTAACTAGGATTTGTCTGCGTTGTGAACTAGGATTAAGTATTGATGAATAAAGATTGCTAAGTTCTATGTTAAGTGTTATAATCATAGATTTGTGTCCCATCTAAGGTTGCAAACATCTGAGTCTTGCAAGCACCCTCGCCTCTACCTCGGGTGAGATTTCATCTGCTTCGCAGGTGTTTCCGAAAGGACCGGTAGTTCGGGTTTTGTTGGAGCACTGTTTTAGCATTGAACCCTGGGTCTTCCCCTATGCCAATAAATGGTTTTGTTGTCGGGACCTGAAACTGTGATTGCTAGGAATTAAGAAAGAAAAATCTTTGTGCGAAGATCTGAACTAAAACTGTGAAAGTTCCGTGCATAGAACCGTTTCCCTAGTGTGCAACATTCTACTTGACCTATGAAGCTCTGTGCCAAGAAGAGGTCAGATATGAAGAAAAGAGGTAAGATATGGAAGCTTTGTGCTCTAAGGAAGGTAAAACTGAGAATTTTTGGTTAAAAGAGGTAAGATCTGCAAGCTCCGTGCTCTGATAAAATAGTGAAAAGTTTTATATCTGAAAGCTTTGTGCTCTGCTGAAATAAGATAAGTGGAAATTTTTGTTTCAAAAGTATGGATCTAGGTATGTTTGATAAATTTCGTCCTAGCTTGAAAAGTAGGACACAACTAGATGAAAGAATATTTGATATAAGTATATTTGATAAGAATAGTGAAAAATGTGTTATACCTATGTCTAGAAAGAACGTTTGGACTAACAAGTGGATGCAAGATCCTAGAAATATTTTTTTGCAGGTTCGCTACTATGATCCTAGTGTGCAGTACAGGAAAGGATGGGGATCATTTAAAAGAAAACGAGGATTAACCCTTTGTTACAGTTGTAGAAGACTGGGACATATGGATCAAGAATGTCCTGGTGGAAGACCTAGATGTCTTTGTTGTAAAGCTATGGACCATGAAGTATTGGATTTCCCTAGAATGATTGCTAAGGTTGAAAGGATGAATATGAAACAAGAAGACCATGAGAAAGGTCAAGCAATTGAAACCAGGACAGAACCCTGGGAAGAATTAGAGCAAATATTGCTACAGATGAAAGAAACCCTTAATGACCACCAACATATCATCTTATCAGAGATCTTCAAAGAAAAATAATAGATAGAAGCAATAATAGGATACTTCGACATTCACTGTGTTCTAGATGAAGAAACACACATGAATATTATGACAAAAAGAGCTTGGGAAACTTTGGGAAAGTGTTGGTTTTATCAACTCCCTTCTCAGGTTATCTGAGTTATTGACCCAAGGTTCATGTCATTCGGGGTTCCAAAAAAGCCTCTAACTATCGGCCCTACTGGTAAACCAGAAGGAAATGCAGCGCCCGGAAGGTACTGCACAGTCTCACCCGAGATAGATAAGGATGGTTGAATGTAAGACTCAGGTGTTTACAGCCTAGGGCAGAGTAGGAGATAAAGAGTTTCTTGATTAAGGCCCCGTTCTGTGAACTGTTACTATAATCTACTTGTTCCCAGGAATCACATGCATATAACTCAAAATATAATTAGATTCTAATAATGCGTTTTGTTATTCATCAATCGTAGTCATCTATTGCTTCAAAGAAGTTAAATATATGCAAACATTCAACACATTACACAGATGTTACCGTGGTTCACCCCTCCTGGGATACACCCACAAAGATTTGGCTCTTGGCTCTTTTATTATAGTAGTTCTTGATCTCCCTGCACCGCGCGCTTGCAGTTCTCTGCAAAAGTGGGTAAGATCTATGTGAGGCAAACTAGATCGCACCAGGATCTACAGCTTGTGGTCTAATCCTCAGATATACCTTCCCTCATATATTTCTTTCTCAAAATCTTACAAAACTCGGTTCATACAATTCAAACCCCTCACGTATCGCCAACAACAATACTCGGAAAAATCACTCAATAACAATCACAATCTTCATAAAAACTAACGTAAAATCAATAACAACAACAACAACGACAACTCTATCTTTCGTATCTATATTTATACATTTCGGTATCTTCAACCACTTACATAATATTACCAAAACCCTAACCCTTCTTATGCTAGGTTTTTCTCCCATGCACGTGTTGTTCTTCCTCCAGCTGTCGCTTCCCTCTGTGCACGCTTTATTGCATTTGTGCGTGCTGATATTTTTCCAGTTGTCACTTCAGTTTCTTGCATGATTTATTTCCCATGATCATCCTTCTTTCTACTTTGTCCTAGTACCAACAGGCCCCCAACACTGACATGTGACTAATTTCACTGTGCTTCCTCAATCACCCTAGTGATCGTCTGGAACTTCTCCTGCAATTCTGTTGTTTTTGTCAGTGCCTGCGCGGTTTTCTCCTTGATAATATCGACTGTTTGCAATGCTACTTATTCTCTTATCAGTCCTACACATTCCAGTTGAGTCCATGCTGACTGTGTTCTGGCTTCTTCTACTTTCTCCAGTACTGCTGCTATCCGTTCCTGCAACGGTTCTATTTGAGTCTGACGCTCCTGTTTCTGTGTTTGTTGAGTGAGAAGTTATGCATGTAACTTATTTATCTCTTGTGTCCCCTTGACCTGTTCTGGGATTGGGATGGTTTTCTGTTGCTTCTTGAATTCCTGGATCGTTGCATTGATCCTTTCCTCCTCCTTGTCCCATTGTTGGACCTGTGGTTCCTCTTCCATTTTTGTCTAGAGTTGTGCTACTTTATCCAACAAGTCGACTACTGTGCTAACCTATTTTTCCAGCTCTTGTAGTTGCACTGTTGCTTCCTGATTCCTCTGCTCCTTTACTACTGGTGGAGTGGTTGGTATAATCTATCCATGGAGAGTCTCGATCTCATTCTAATACTGATCAATTGCTTGCACAATATGATCGATTTTTTCTGCCGCTGGGAGTTCACTTTCTTGCGCAGTAGTTGGAATTTTCCCAAAAATGTCTTCCACTCTACGTTCCAACTCATTCCTGCATTCCTTTTCCTCTTGCGTTTCAAATTTGGTCTGTGTGCAAACTGTTTCCAGTGTTTCCTTCTTCTTTGTTTCTTGTTGTAGCTTGACCACGTTTTGATGTGCTCGAGACTGTATCTCATGGTCGACGCTAACTTGCAATTGGTATAAGGCCTTTGCTGGCATCCATGTTAGGACCAATTGCATTTGATCCAAATCCTTTAGTGGTGTATGTCCCACAATATCATCCATTCGTAGCATGCTCGACTTTATGTAAACCGTGGAATGTGGTTTCGAAAGAACTAAGTCGCGTTATCCTACATCCATTCTTTATGTGGTCTGTGCCCTCGATGGCTCTATGCCTCTGCTTCTACTTGTAATTTGGGATTCTCCGAATTTCTTCAGGAGTTGCCATATTTCTGCCAGGTCCTTCTGTAGTTTATCCCTGTGGTGCGCTACATGATCAAATGCCTCTATGAGACAATCCTAGACCATTCTAGCAATCATCTCGCCATCGTCCTCTGTGATTGTGTATTCTAGTGGTGATCGTTGTGCCTTTGATTTCTTGCACGCACCTGTTTCCTGTATCGCTGGTCTCTTAGTTCCCCCTAGTTCCTATGTGATGGGGTTTGTTGTGGTTTCCTTTGCTCCCTCAGCTGGGTTCTACTGTTCATTGGTTGGCTGAGTGGTTTCTATTCTCCCCTTCTAGGTCCCTGGCTGCTCTGAGCCGCCCTCTGTCTAAGTCGACTTGATTTGGCCTACTCTTGGTTTGTTGTGTATTGGGACTTGTGGAGGCTGTGTTTCCAGCTGCAGAGCCCCTCCTTCTATTGTTTGTCCTGGTACTTCTCTGGGTATGATTGGGATCTTCCATTCATCTGACCACTCATGGATGATTATGTCGATGTCTCCCTCGGTGACTCAATAGCGCATCTATAGCCATAGTTACGTGGGTCTTGTCTTGGTAACACCCCCAAATCGTGTGACATCCTCTGGTGTTATCCTCCATGCTCGGTTGATTTTTTCCTGCATTTCCCATAGGTAAGCTTGAAATATAATTCCATTTTCCTTCTTATGCTTGGCCAGTGACGTGGATTTTAGGATGCGATATCTCGCTCCTCCTGGCTGTGGTGTGGTATAGAAGATCACGTGGTCTGGTTCTTTCCATCCCATGAAAGTGATGAGAGTAAGAAGCCATGAGTAGTGAAATTTTGTACCTGCTTCTTGCGCGTCTTTACAATTGATTTGGAACAAGTTTGACAGATATGGCACCCAGCTCATGAAGGTGCCTTTTGTGCACTGAGATGCAACTACGATAACTCCTGCTGGTACTTCATCTTTACGACATTTTCTTAGTAGTTTTCATGCTAAGATCTTTTCTCTCAGTTGTGTCGCGACATCGTTAATTCGTTTGATTATAATACCTCTCATTTCCCTATCGGTGCCATATTTATTCTTCATTTCTTCTGCCAATGCATTTTCCTTGGACTTGTCGTCGAGTATCAGTGCGAGATCCATACCCCGGATGGTTCATCTTGTAATTTGCATAATAAGTTCAATAGTTATGGGGATGGGTTTGTCCAGCCATACATCCCCACCATGCATAACTGCTAATAGTTCTTTGACGCATGCCGATGCATATTGGCCTCTGCCAAAGTGTGGTATCTTCAACAATCCTAAGATTCTGGTTCTATCCAGTTCAGCTGCCCACTTGCGTGGCTTAGTGATAGTTCCTTCGAGAGGGTTCACGACTATTGTCTCCGAAAATACTTGTGGTGCAAGCTATGGATATTTTCTTTCATCCGCTACGTCATGGTCATAAAACTTGAGGTTCCCGACATGACCCAATAGCTGCAAGTCCACCTATATGCCTTTTGGTGTGCGAGGTAGCACAATCTCTGCAATTGGTTTCTTTTGAGGCGAGCTCAGTATTTGAATCCTGTCTTTCGGCTGTGTTGGTTGGTTCGAAGTTCCAACAGCTTCCTGTTGCTCCTTCGCCATCCATTCTTCCCAAGCTTTGCCCATTTCACCAATTGGGTCATTCGAAAAAGAAAATTCTAGGATGGGTATTTATGGAACATCTGGTTGGAGCCCTACTTCCGGGTTCTGTGTGCTTTCGTTTATTTCCATGGCTGCTTCAGCATTTTCTGGCTATCCTTCCTGATGAGTTCCTACTACTTGATTTTGAAGCTCCTGCACTGCTGCCGAAGTATCCTCTTTCATGGTTTCCTCTTGGGTCTGCGGGATATCTTCCTAGATCGATGTTGATTCGACTGGAGTCTCCTCCAGCGATGAGATTTCATCAATATCAACAATCTCTGGTGGCTTCTGCTCATTTTCTTCCCGTGTTCCTCGCGACCTAGCTTGAACCCTAGTTGGTCTGACTGTCTGACCTAGTTCTGTGAGATTTGGTGGTGCCATACTGGTATCTCTTGGATGTTTGTTTGGTTCAAATAGCTCGGATAAGCTCTGGGATCTTTCTCTGTGTGTTCGGGCTACTATTTCTCTTTCTCCATTCTTATTTTACGAATAGACTAATTGTTTCTATGCTTGTGTGTTATATGGGTGTGCCATGAAGCTTGTTGGGGGATCCTCCTACCTTATGCGATTAATGCACCATAAGTGTGGGTTCAATGCATCCATGGCGATTTCGTACCTTCCCTTATGGCTACTTTGTTGTCACCAGTTGGTACGTTTAGTGTGACATCCCATCTGTCCTTTCCTTGCTTTAATTCTGCCTCATGTTGTCCTGTCAGTGTGCTTTTTTTGAATTTCCTTTTCCCTCTTGTTTCCCTTTCCGATATGGCCGTTGTCTTTTCCCTCACTATTTTCTTTTTTTGTATGCGGCTTGTCCGTCATGCCGCACGTTATTTTTAGGCTCTCTTATTTTCTTTTTTTTTTACTGCATGGTGGGTAGTCAACTATCTTTGTATAGCTTCAGCCGGCTCCCGTTGATCATTCCTCTGAGGTATGCGCCTGCTAGATCTTTCAAGTGTACATCTCCTCTGTCCGTGACATCTTTTACCTCATATGGTCCTAGCCAATGCATCCTCAGCTTCCATGGGTGCTGCAGTGCTTTACTGTCATAGAGCAATACTAGATCTCCTTCCTTGAACATCTTTTTCTTGATGTGGTAGTTGTGCCACGCTTTGTCTCTCGCTTTATGTACTTGTTGATGGAATCGTGCCAATATTCGATATTCCTCCATTGACAGTAATTGATCCAGTCATTCCTGGACTGCGCCTCGTTATGTCATTTGTGTGATAGCTGCTACACGTAGACTAGGTATTAGAAATTCTAACGATACTACTGCTTCTTGACCATAGACCAGTTTGAATGGTGTGTGACCTGTCAAATTTTTGCATGTGGTTCTATATGCCTATAGTATTGCTGGTACCTTGAGATCCCAATATTCCCTGTTGACGTTACATATCTTCGTCAAGGCGTTCTCTAGAATTTTGTTGAAGGCTTCTACCATGTCATTAGCCTGTGGGTGATATGGTGTGCTTCTTTGGTGATGAAATTCAAACTCTTCAAGCATCACTCGGATGGTGCAATTGATGAAGTGCATTCATTGGTCGCTCATAAGAAATCTTGGGCACCCAAATCTAGTAATTACCTGTACGAAAAGAAAGTGGGCAGTTGTCTCTACGTTGCAATCTTTTACTGGTGTGGATTCCATCCATCTCGTTAAGTATCTCTCCCTTATTCTCTTGGCGGCTGGGTTAATGGGTCCCATCAAGTCTATTTCCCATTTTTCAAATGCCTGAAGTGTCACTTGTGGTCGTAGTGGCATCTTGTCCCTTATGTTGGGTTTGTTGACCCATTGATAGACATCACATTGCTGAAAATATTCTTTCGAGTCTCGATGGATCATTGGCCATCATAATCCTGCACGTAGTACCTTCTGTGCGGTAGCTTTTCCTGCATAATGCCCTCTTGCTATTCCTTTGTGGGCTTCTGCTAAAAGTCTTGGTCGTTCGTGGTCTAGTACGTATCGTCGTAAGATGCTATTTGCACCCATTTTGTATAGATTCCCCGCGATCAGTTAATAGTCGGCTGTGCGGAATACCAGGTTCATTTTCTTCGTAGTGGTATATCCTTGCGGTGCAGTACTTGTGCTCAAGTACTGGATGATCTTTGCGAAGTAATCGTTATCAATCTGTACTGAGAAGAGCTGTGCATCTGGAAAGTTGTCTTACAAATTTGTTGGTTCCTCTCCATTTGTGACCCTTGATAAGTGGCCAGGCCCTACATTTAGTTTCCCTGGTTTGACTATTACCTCGAAGTCAAATTCTTGAAATGGCAGTAACCATCGACAAGTTATCCCCCCCAACACTATCTTGTTAACTAGGTATTTCAGGGCTGAGTGATATGTAAACATCTTAAAGTGTTTTCCCAATAGGTAATGTCTGTATTTCTGTAGTGCATAAACCATAGCTAAGCCTTCTCTTTCCATCATATTATAATTCTGTTCTGAGTCTGATAATTTCCTGCTTGCGAACGCTATCAAGTGATCCAAGTCTCCTGCTTCTGGTTGCGCTAAAATAGCTCCAAGTGCTATTGCTGATGCATCTACATGTACATGGAATGTCTTCTCCCAGTCTGGAAATACCAATATTGGTGTGGTGACCATCTTTTCCTTCAGGGTATCCAGACCGTGTTGGCACTCGTCGTTCCATTGATACTTGGTATCCTTCCTTAATTGTTTTTCCATAGGCATTATAATCTACACGTAGCCTTTGATGAATTTCCTGTAGTATCTCGTATGTCCTAACGTTGCTCTTAGTTGGTAGACTATTTTTGGTGCTGGTAGGTTAACAATGACTGTCATTTTGGTTGGATCCATTAATAAACCCTCTTTGCATACTATGTGTCCCAGTAGTATCCCAAATGGTGTTCAAAATATGCATTTCTTGATATTCTGTGATATCTAGCATTGTATGCATCGTTCTAACATTAGGCGTAAAAATTCCACATGGTTTTTTAACAGGATATAAACCGTCCAATCATCCAGGTAGACTTTGAGAAATTGGTGGATGAATTCCTTAAATGTTGCGATGGCCACTCTAGAGAATATTGTAGGTGCATTCTTCAATCCGAATGGCATGACTGTGTATTGATAAGATCCCCATTCTATCACAAATGTGGTCTTGTGTCTATCCTCTTGTGATATCTTAATCTGATGATATCCCGAGAATCCATTGGTGAATGAATAGGCTTCATGTCCTCCTACGTTCTCGAGTACTTCATCCATGAATGGTGTGGGGAATGGGTCGTGTAAGAAGGAATCGTTCAACTTCCTTAGGTCGACACATATCCTAATCCCTCTTCCCTAATTCTTGTCCTGTACTACCATCGTGCTTATCCATTTTGAGTTTTCAACTGGTTCGATGATGCCGACTTCAAGCATCCTGTCGATCTCGTCTTTGACTTTCTGTTTGTAGATGGGGTTTAGTCTGTATGGTTGTTGATTAATGGGTCTCGCATCAGGTCTGAGTGGTATCTTCATTTATCCTAATTCTCCGACTATTCCTTTCATCTCTGTAAAGGTTATGGGAAAAAGGTCGTTGTATTCGCGCAACAATTCTGTGATGCCTTATAGTGTATGTTCATCCCAATAATCTCCAATGATGGGCATTTTGGGCTGTTCGACGGTCCCTATTTTAACCTTCTTGATCTTGATTGGTGCAGAGATGACCTATGATTCTAAGTGTGGTCCTTCCACCTCTCTCTGGCCTTTGACTTCTTTGATCTGCATATCGTGTAGATCATCTTCATTTGGTGCTTCTTCCTGTACCTGGTAGCATGACAATAATTCCTTGACTGTCTGCTTATTCCATTGCTGTACCTCTATGATAACTTCTACTTCTGATTCTGTAATGAATATGACATCTCTGATCCGTTTCAGGGATGTGTCTATGTTGGGGTTCTCATGCTTGAATGAGAAAGTGACTGTAAGGTTCTGTTGGAGTGTCGCCCATGTTTTGGTTCCTTTTCGCATTTCTTAGACTATATACCAATTCGTTGGTATGCCTTCTAAAGTATGATTGAAGTGGTGAGACCATTCTTCTGGTGGCGTCATTTTCCATAGTGTTTTACACACCTCCAAGTGTTTTGTTGGCATTCCTAGTCCATCATATTTTTGTCGGTTGTTCCATATATTTTCTGTGTCAAACCTTATGCATAGTAATTGTTTGCATTGGTACCAATCTGTGATAGTCTCTTTGTTCGCACCCCACCATCTTTTGGGTGTAGCCTTTAGTGCCAAATCTAGTGCTAATAGTCTCTGTTTCTCTAAGACTTCGTCTTTTTATTGTCTCAAGAAAGTTTCCAAATCATTTAGTCCATGAAAATTGGGTGGTTCTTTGATTCATGCACCAAGCCATCTTACTGCACGGTCTATTCTTGCACACCTTCTTGTGGATACTTCATGTAGTCTTTGCTGCTAGTTTTCTAACCTAGTGTCTGAGTCTATTGTGCATGAAGTAATGCTCTGCCAACTGAGTATCCCATTTGCATTTGGGTTTATATAGTCCACATTGCGCATAGTTGTTCTTTACAACTGATCGATTTCATCTAGATCTAGAAAAGTGGGTTCTACAAACCTCTTTCCTTCTGATGGGTCGAGTGGGAATATAACCCTGTAGTCTCCTGACTCAAATGTCATTTTTATGGTTTTCAAGTTAATTATGGCCTGGTTGTTGAACGTCCAATATAGACCAAGTAGTGCTAGGTAAGGTGTTGTACCGTCTACTATTTCGATGACTTCAAAGTCTGCCTTAGTGCACACCCCATCTAGATCTATGGTTACTCCTTTCAGTCTACCTATTTGTAGGAATCTATGTTGATTTGCTAGCTTTAATTGAATAGTTGAGTATCCCAGTGTAGGTTCTCCCATGCATTTCCATGTGGCTTTTGGTAGTATGTTCACTTCGGATCCTAGATCTAGTATAATATCTCCCATGATGAAATCCCCAATATTAACATTGATTCTGAATTCTCTACTTGTAATTATTCTTGTGTGTAGGTGGTTGACAGTTTTCAGTTCTGGCTTCTGTTCCATCTCATTGCTACATTTCTCTAGGATGTTTTGCAATACTTTGATAGATGAACAATCACTTAACATTTTGATGCATGATTGCAAAATGTCTTTGATAGTACTTACTTGTTGCTTAGGTTATATTCTGTTGGTATGGTCCAGTGATGGCGACATGTCATATTCCGGAGCTTCCTTGTTCTACTGTGCAGTTAGCGCTATGTCCTCCTTCTCGAATTCTTATCAGGCTTCTGTAAAGATCTACTTTTCCTTTTATGCATCGAACTGCTTCTTGGGGTCAGGGTTCTTCTTTACCCATTGGGTCTGCGCCGTGTCCTATCGAACTACGTCGTTTCCTGTTTTTGTTCCTCCTAGAGTGACTATGTTGATGTTCCGTCCGTCATCCATTGTTTCGGCTGAAATCCACTGAACATTATGGTTATTTTGGTTCCTTTTTTCCTGGATCTTTACGAGTAGTGTCGGGCAGTCCTCTGTATCATGGTCCGAAGTGCGACAATACATACAGGTCGTTGGTGGTAGTGGGCATTCCCATGCATAATGTCCTGGTTGCTGGCAATTGTGACATGTGACTGGTCCTTTTCCATGTCTGAAACCCCCTCTGGCTCGTCCTGCTCTTTTATAGGCTGCACGATCACCTCGTGGTGCATTATATTATGGTCCCTGATTATACTGTGCGATATTGTAATGGGGCTGTGTTGGGATGTACTGCGACTGTGCATTATTATAAGGTTGTTGCACAATATTATACTGCTGCTGCGCAGTGTTGTATGGTGCTGGGGCTTGAGTGAACTATGGTGCTGCCTGCCCAGTCATCATTTTTCCTGTACCCTGTATGTGTCTGAGGTTCTTTCCTGCATTAGCTCCATAGTTCAGTAGTCTTTGTTGTCGTGGCCAACTGACTTGCAAAATGTGAAATATGAGTTCATTGGGACTGTTTGGTATTTCTGCATCATCATGCAATGGTAAGGGTCGTGACCCGGTTTCTTGCATATTTCACACCATAATCCCCCCTGTGGAAGTGGGTTTGGCATGCCCGTTTCCATATACTGCGTGAACGTCAGATATCCATTTTTGTGGTGTCCTTTTGTCCTGCATGTGGTACACCAAACGACTTCTTGTTTTTCCTTTTTCTTATTCTGGTTCAGCTGAAATGTTAAGTTCTTCATATCCTCTTTCAATTCTTCGATAGCTGGGTCACTCTGCTGGTACTGATTCTCTTTCAATTGAAAGAATTCTTGCAGACCCTCTACTTGTGTCTGAAACTTCTGTTGTCGTAGTGTATATTTTAAGTGTGGGAGTAGTGAGTTGACAAGAAGTTGCTGATGTTGCATCTCGGTCATAAGGTATTTTAACTTCCCTTTTAATCAATTGAATCTTTGATCAATCTCCCATACCGATTCTCCTGGTTTCTGTCTTATCTCAATCATCTCATTCATATACTGATCCTCTGAGCTCGGCTTCTATAACTCATTAATTAGTAGTTTCTTAAGGTCGTCTAGTGTCCTTGTCGTCCTGAGAGCATTGTTTGTGTCTAGACTCATGTACCAGTCTAGTGTGTAGTCTCTTAGCATGATCGCTAGCTGTGTGAGTTTGGTGTTGTCATCAGTGATCGGATTTTCTTCCCATATCTTAGCCAAATGAATAAATGCTTCTCAGGGTCTTCTGTTGCTTCTCCTCGAAACTCTGGTAATCTGATAGTAGGTTCGTGTCCTGCCATTTTGAGTACTGAGCTACTACCTCCTCTGCACAGTGTGGATACTTGACTAAGATTACCTAAGCTGGCTCCTCCAGGTGTCGCTCCTTGTGTAGATGTGCTTCTTGTTGTCAGACTTCCTCCGAACTTTGGTTGCCTAAATGGTGGTGTTATCTGTGGTGTATTGGTCACACATGGGTTTATGGGTTCCACACTGACATTGATACGAAAGGGGTGGTTGTCTTCTCCTCCCATTCTTGGGTCTCTCGTTTTCTTCTCATAGGTGGCGCACATGATTTCCTCAATCTTCTCCAAAGCCTAGAGATCCTCTACCTCTTCCTCATCACTTGCCAAGCCCTCCCTTTCGGGTATGGCTCTCTTCTTGGTGTTTATCTTATATTGGTAGGGTGCTCCGCTACGCGTCATTCCTGATGACACCTAGATCCACTTGAGCTGCTCGTCATCCATTGAGATCAGGTCCAAGGGTTCCTCTTCCTTCTTCTCTTTATCCCGCCCTCCTTCCATTCCTCCTCTTTCTATTAGTTCTTCCCCCCTTCCCCCATGCACGTAGGGAAGTCTAACTGTCTGATTCCATTGTCATTACACCTTTTTTATATATCGGTATCTTGATAGAAGTATACAGGGATCGAATGTACCTTCCTCTGGGTCCTCATAGAAATTCTTGCTTGGTTGCCCTGTATGACTTTGCTGTGTCTACCACAAACTAAGTGATGAATCTTGCCACAATACTGTCAAGCCAAAAGTCTACTGCGTGGGTGAATTTGTTGTTCACTTGCTGCAACTGCTAAATCTATACTAGAGTCCAATCTAGCCTTCGAATCCAGTTTGTCCGGTGGTTATCCGTTAACCTTAAGATTCACTCCTGTAGTAGATGCAGAAAATCACAGAAAAAAATTTCGTGTAAATCCGTAAACACGTATTTATCCAGGTATCCACATGGTGTGATTCTAGGGTTTCTATTGTCTTTGTGTGCAAATTCTAGCTCTTTAGTTCACAACCAACCCTTGATTTCTTCTCTTGTGGGGTTCCAAGGTCTCCACATTCCCTTCTAATGGCTCATTGCTTCTTCGATGGTTCTTGTCCACTCTATCTCATCTATTGAGTCCTATATTGTTCCTCTTAATACGGAAACATAACCATTTGTTGGTTTTATCGACTCCCTTCTCAGGTTATATGATATATTGACCTAGGGTTCATGTCATTCAGGGTTCCAACAAAGCCTCTAACTATCGGCCCTCTTGGTAAACCAAAAGGCAGCGCAGTGCCCGAAAGGTACTTCACAGTCTCACCCGAGATAGCTAAGGATGGTTGACTATAAGACTTAGGTGTTTACAGCCTAGGATAGAGTAGGAGATAAAGGGTTTCTTGATTAAGGCCCTGTTCTGCGAATAGTTACTGTAATCTACTTGTTCCCAGGAATCACATGCATATAACTCAAAATATAAATAGATTCTAATAATGCGTTTGGTTGTTCATCAATCGTAGTCATCTATTTCTTGAAAGAAGTTAAAGATATGAAAACATTCAACATATTACACAGATGTTACCTTGGTTCACCTCTCCTGGGCTACATCCACAAATATTTGGCTCTTGGCTCTTTTATTATAGTAGTTTTTGATCTCCATGCGCCATGCACTTACAATTCTCTGCTAAAGTGGGTAAGATCTATGTGAGGCGAACTAGATCACACTAGGCTTTGCAGCCTGCGGTCTAATCCTCATATCTACCTTCCCTTATATATTTCTTGCTCAAAAAATTACAAAACTTGGTTCATACAATTCAAACCCCTCGTGTATCGCCAACAACAATACTCAGAAAAATCACTCAATAACAATAACAATATTCATAAAAACTAACGTAAAATCACCACCACCACCACCAACAACAACAACAATGACAACCCTATACGATACTTTCATATCTATATTTATACATTTATGGCTCTTCAGCCACTTACAAAATATTACCAAAACCCTAACCCTTCTTATGCTAGGTTTTTCTCCCATCCACGTGCTGTTCTTTCTCCAGCTGTCGCTTCCCTCTGTGAACGCTTTCTTGCATTCATGCGTGCTAATATTTTGCCAGTTGTCACTTCAGTTTTCTGCACGCTTTCTTTCCCATGATCTTCCTTCTTTCCACTTCGGCCTGGTGCCAACATAAAGCCTGCTATGATTCCTTCATTAGGAGGAATATGACTATTCAGAGGAAAGATGATAAACCTATGTGGAAAGCTCACCCAGATATCTATGAATACCAATGGAACTTCGACAGAGGAAGAACTTGAAGTTGTTAAATTTACTGAGAACAATGCTCCATTTGCTATGTTACTAGGAAAACCTTGGATTGAAAGAGATCAGGCTAGAAGGAAGGAAGAAAAAGTCTTAGAGTAGAAGAAGCAAGATTTAAAAGATTTCATGACTAGGAGGATCACACACTTGATTAAAGAACAGGAGAACAAATCGAAGCCAATTGAAACTAGAGACTTGGGTGTCAAATTTGCAAGAACACCAGAAGACTCCAAGAAGATTGCAATACCTATTTCAGATACAGACGAAGTATTACCCCTGATTTCTAGGAAAGGATCTCAACATCATGAAGTAACTTTTCCAGAAGGAGATAAGAATCAGAATGAGAAAAGGAACACTGAGATGAATCTCACTAGAAAGAAGGCTAGAAAGCTAAGTAAGAAGAGAGCCAAGATAAAAAAAGTCATAGAAGGTTCCATAGGGAACTTCGTAGAAGGAAAATTTGCAAAAGTGGAACTTCGTCGGGATATCAGAACATCGTCACATGGCACTTCACCATGGCGAAGCCATATAGCTATTGGGAACAGTATAACCATTAGACCAGTGCCCCAAATGGATAGAAAGGCATTTATGGTTCGCCACCAGACCATTGGACTGCAACGTAACAAACATAATTGATTTATTGAAGGCTTCTTACTCGTTGCAAGAGATCTGTTGCCAAGTATCTATTTATCCCATCGCTCCATGCACCGAGAACACTTTTTATAATCATGAATTTGATACCGTAGATTAGTTGATTGTCATACAATGATCATCGTGTTATTTCCACCTATCCCATTGCATTGAGAGATTACTCTTCGAACTCGATATTTTAAAACCCGAGCGTGTATGTCGGATGAGTTTAGCGCTACAGAGAAAATTGTCGAGGAATATCTCATCGAACTTATGACTGAAAGAGTGATGTCGATGTCAGTAGGTATACAAGTGTCATCGATGAGAGGAATGCAAGCCTCTCTGTCGACTTCTTGTGAATCAGGTCCATCCCGACCGACAACAGAGAAGAGAACCAAGCATAGAGATGACTTAGCCAATGAGAAGCTGATCCTGACCATACTACCTGAATACATCCCTCCTTTGACCGGCGCAGTGATCCGTGACAGTGTGCCAAGAGACTTTGAATACACCTTGGTTACTGCATACCTCTCGAAGGGGATACGTGTAGTTCGAACAGACCAGTAGAAGATCGTAGCGTTGAATTTCAACGACTTCAACCTCGGAGATCGAAATAACTATACCATGATTTCGCCATGCAAATACATGACCAGGAAGAAGGGTAAGAATTCAAAGATAATCGCTCAACAGTGGATGATGAACCTCGCACAGTCCATCCTGTTAAATGTCATGAATATCCCACACTTCAGAAGGCACCAGGAAGTCAACGCCTGTGTCAAGATGATACTTTCATGCTACCATGGCAGTTACTTATGGATAGAACTCCATATTATAGTTGATCTAACATTGATCCATAGGATCACAAGGTTGAGTATGCAAGGACCTGACCCGCAGAAGTTGTATCCAAGAAAAGCCACAGATCGCGTGCTAGATTAGAAGATCAAGGATACATATGACGATATTGAGAAGGGGACGTGAGGCTACAAGGTAGCTTCCATATAGAGTGGCGCAGTGCGCCTAGCATGCCAACTAATAGCTGAAAAGTTATTTAGGAAGAAACGACCTACAAAGGTCATAGAATTTGTAGTTGATCTCGCAGGGAAGTGCGTGGAAGGTTTATAAATGAACTGGGCAAAGTACCTAGTTAACCAACTTGAACTAGACAAGTTGGGGAAAAGTACCTAGTGAACCAGCTTGAACCAGAGTTACAAGTTTCACTTCACTTGGCTCCTGATCCTCATCACATTCATTGTCTAAGAGATGCCGGAAGGTGCGACCATCCCCGACATCGAGTCGTTCGAACCACTTGCTGTGAAGTTCGCTACAATTTGGTATTCAAGTGATATGAACAAACAATGGCATTCAAACATTATTTTTCATATGTATTACCTTCAGCTGAAGAGAGCTATCGAAGTTGAGCCTCGCATGAATTCAAACACCTTACAAAGATTCCGACCCTTGATGAATTTTAGCGTATATCGACACTTCATCTGCATTACAACGCGAGCCGATGAACATAACGAGAAACTCCAATCATATTACAAACTTACAGAAGAAGACCTTGAGGAGATCACTAAGGATTGGTCAGTTGACCTCCTTATCCCCGCCAACCCTGCAGAATTGTATGACCCTAAACTTGATATCCTGGAGGATTCTCATAAAGAAAAAAACACACCCAGAACCAGTAGAAGAAAGAAAACATAAGAGGTCCAAGACTTAAGAAGCACCTCAGGGAAGACTAATTTCATATCACCTGACCGAGGGTGTGATGATGAAGTAGAAGAGACAAAGGATAGATAAGATGAACAAAAGAAGGGTGAAGTAACACCGCCCAGAGACGAGGTTGACCCCTTGAAGAAGAGGAAGGTTTCTCCCCCGAAACCCTCTTCCCAGAAGAAATTGAGAGCCACCGTGACCAAGATGTAGACTACACACACTTCTGATGATTTTGACTTCACCATAGAAGCCCTAAACGACACTTCACTGGAGATAGCAGGGAAACAAGAAGCTAAGCAGGAAGAAATGTATGATAGAATTGAGGTCGAACTCCGAGGGGTACAACATGCCCTTCAGTCCAGTCGCACAATCTCCACTACGCCCCTGCCATCGGGAGAACCAAAGTTGGGAGATGAGCCATCCCAACTCCGCCGACTAGAAGATGCAACCGAAGCTCACCTTCGACGAGTACAAGAAGAGACAGAACAAGCCACCCATGCCTTGAAGTAAGTGCAAGGTATACTCGTAGAACAACACAGAGTTGCAGAGCAGGAGAAGGTTGCTCTCCAAGCAAAGTTTGATGAAGAGAAAGCACATATGCAACAAGGAAAATAATAGTTGCTCATGGAGAAACTCGAAGTGAAAGAAGCGGTAAACATATGACTTCACTCTATGACAGGATTAGAACCATAGGCAAATTACCGAGTCTCGCATCAAATAGAGCAGCTCACAGAATCTATCCAGTAGCTACTACAAATAATAACATATCTAGAGCTTTGAACAGTGCCCGACACTCCACAGGATGTAAGGGACCAACAAGAAGCAATTGCTTGGAGCGTAGTTGAAAGGATTAGAGCATTAGCCATCGAATGCAGGCAGATAGGTATTCAAAGTGCATAGACTTATAAAGGACTGTCCGAGGACCTTGAATTGAAAAAACTGGAGTCATAGGTCCAGGAAGCAAAGAAACACACATCAGAAGTACAGGTGTAGTTGAAGCTCCTGTCACCAGTCAAAACAATGAAATGATCCCAAGAACAATGCACATCTTAGCAACAAGTCCATTCCATACAGAGAAAATTTATGGAAGTAACTCAGAGGCTCCATCCAGTTCAAGATGCAGCTTGCCTATTGTTTGAGGAGATCGAAGGCCGAGGAGCAGAGTTGGACCAAGTAGTCACCGCAATCAAACAACACCTAGAAGGACCCATCAATGAGGTAGTCCTCTAAGAGTTCGCTGAACAAGAGGCCATAACACAACAATAAGTTGAAGAAGATCAAGCCAAGCTCGAGGATTTTGAAGTAGAACTAACCATATCATAGTGACTCGGGACGCGTCACAGGTGAGTGTTGGGGGCCTATTGGCCCTTGACCAAGTTTTGAGAATTCTTGGTCCTGATTGACCTATTTTTGGGACTTCGATAGGTTGTCGAAGGAGGAGCACAAGATGAAGTAGAGATTATGGGATCTCGAACCCTTTTTAGGGATTTTTGGGTCTTGGGACCATGTAACGGGTATGGGAATGTCGTCCCATGGGTTCACCCATGCTTAGGCCCACTTTTGTAATGTATAAATAGGAAGCTAGGAAATGTAAGTAGTAGTGCGATGCTAAGTGCAAGAAGTAATAGGATCGATTGATCTATGTGATCGAAGGATTGTAAGTGTTTTGTGCATTACTATGTAAGACTTGCAAAGATAACTGCAAGTAATTGTAAGAAGGCTTGGTGCTGTACTCTAGCTAGAAGAAGGAGGATCTGGCATAGTGCACACATATCTCCTATCTTCTGCGGGGTAGTATTTTGATGCTATGTACCTATAAGAAGCTTGATTGAAGATAATAAAGAAGAGAAGAGTTGGTGGACGTAGCCCCAGGGTGGGGTTGAAGCACGTATATGCTGTGTTTCTCTGCTTTGTGCTGTGGAATGATGTGTTTATGTGTGATTTCCTTAAGTTCTTGATATAGATGAATGTTAAATAGATCTGATGTTTCTTTGTTCTTAATAATGTGAACGAATGCTAGATCTGACCTATGTGAGTATGCTTAGTTCTTGAATATGCTAGATCTAATATGTTCCTTTTGTGTTAAGTGCTACTGGATGCTGGATATGGTTGAATACTGTGGTGTTTTGTAACTAGGATTTGTCTACGCTGTGAACCAGGATTAAGTACTGATGAATAAAGACTGCTAAGTGCTTTGTTAAGTGTTAGAATCACAGATCCGCGTCCCAGCTAAGGTTGCAGACATCTGAGTCCTGCAACCACCCCTGCCTCTAGCTTGGGTGAGACTTCATCTACTTCGCAGGTGTTTCCGAAAGGGCCAATAGTTATGGTTTTGTTGGTGCAATGTTGTAGCATTGAACCCTGGGTTTGCCCCTATGCCAACATCCAGCTCTTTCTTTCCCTTCACTACGAACCCTTCTGGTTGCTTCATGTATATTTCTTCTTCCAGATCCCCATGTTGGAATGTTGTCTTCACATCCATCTATTCCACTTCAAGATCAAAACAAACAACAATAGATAAAATAAATCTAATAGAAGTTAACTTGGCAACAGGAGAAAAAATATCACCAAAGTCAATTCCCTCTACCTGAGAATAGCCTTTTGCTACTAACCGAGATTTGTATTTCTCCACTTTTCCTTCTACATTAAACTTATTCTCAAACAACCATTTTCTACCAACAAATTTTCTTCCAATTGGGAACTCAACTATATCCCATGCCTCGTTATTATCCAAGGCATCCATTTCTTCAACCATGGCCTTTTCCATAGTTTACTATCCTCTGAATTCACTGCTTCCCTAACAGTTCTACGATCATCATCAGTAATAGATAAAGAAAAATTGGAACATAAATCAGGTGGACTACCTTTTTGGTTGCCTTCTTTCTCTCACTGATCTCCTCAATACTAGGGTATGAGGTTCTTCTTATTCTTCTTCTTCTTTTGCTTCATCTTCTCCAGATGATTCATATTTTGCATCATCTAACTCAAGCTCTATTTTCTCAAGTTTGTCTTGCCTTGGTAGGAATTCTTTTTTGGACACATCTTTTACCTCTCTAAAAACAACATCTTGATTGTAAACAATCTTCTTAGTTTCTGGGATCCAAAGCTTATAACCTTTCATACCATCTTTATAACCCATAAAGATACACTTTTCAGCTTTATTATCCAGCTTACTCCTATTTTACTTTGGAACATGTACATAAGCATCACAACTAAACACTCTGAGATGTTCAAGAGAGGGTGTCTTACCAGTCCATACCTTGTGTGGAGTTTTATTATCCAATGTTGATGAGGGTGATCGATTGACTAGGTAACATGCTGTACCCACTGCCTCTACCCAGAATTCCTGTCCTAACTCGACACCACTAAGCATCTTCCTTGCTTTTTCCATCAATGTCCTGTTCATCCTTTCCACAACTCCATTATGTTGTGGTGTGTGTGGAGTAGTCTTCTGCCTTGTTATACCACACTTCTTACAAAATTCTTCAAATTCGTTTCTGTAGAATTCTCCACCATTATCTGTCCTCAAAACCTTTATTTTCTTTTCTGTCTGATTTTCTACCAGGGCCTTAAACTCTTTAAATTTATTAAATACCTCATATTTCTTTCTAAGAACATAAATCCATGTGTTCCTTGAGAAATCATCTATGAATGAAACACAATACATAGATTTAACTAGGTATGAAACATGAAGAGGTCCAAACACATCACTGTGTATCAACTCCAAGACCCCCTTTGCTCTTGTAGCACCAAATGGGAATCTTACTCGATTCTATTTTCCATATATGCAATGTTCATAGAAATCAAAATACAGAGTGCACTTAGACATACCTTCAACCATACCTTTACCATGTAGTGTTCGAAGGCCCTTTTCTCCAATATGCCCCAGTCTTTGATGCCACAACATGGTCTTCTTTTCAGGGACAATATTGGTCTTTTCTCCTTCATTTATCTTCTCAGGGACAACATAACTGTTACACCCCTTAGTATAAATGCTTCCCAACAACTTGTATAGATTTCCACACCGAACTCCGCTCATAAACACCAATTCCCCTCGTACCATCTTGCAAGTTCCCTTTCCCAATACAATATCCACTCCTGCATCATCCAATCTGCTTACAGATATTGGGATCCTGGCTAGTTTTGGAATGTGCAAAACCTCAGGGAGAGTTCTAATCCTACCATATTTTAGCAGAAACTTAACCCTTGGATGTATCATGATTTTTGTTGTCGAGTCATCTCCTAAGAATATATCACCACCATCATATTTTTCATATTCACATAACCAATCCTTGTGAGGAGTCATATGATATGACACACCTGAGTCGATCAACCATACATGATAGTCTGCATGTGTACTTGTAGATGCCAGGTAAACATCACCTCCTTCTTCAGTGGAGGTTTTCGCCTTTGTGGAACAGGTATTATCAGATCCATTTGGTTTATCAACCTTCTTAGACTTGCAATCTTTCTTATAATGCCCTGTTTTACCACACTTCCAACATTTCCTTAAATATTTTCCTGGAGACTTAGATCTACATGTAGATTTAGATCTCCCCCCCTCGAAGACTTTCCAGTATTCCTTTCTTGGGTACGACCTATTACAAATAAAGCATATGTGCTATGACCATTCATGATTTTCTGCCTCATCTCTTCAGATAGAAAGGATGAAACTACATCCTCATACTTCAATGTCTATTGAGTGGTACTACCAATTGCCACAACCTGATTATCCCAAGATTCTGGCAAAGAACATAAAAAAGTAATACACTTATCTTCTTCTCCAATCATAATATTAACAGATACGAGTTGACTTACTAGAGCATTAAAGGCATTTAGATGGTCTGTCACAGAATCTCCATCTTTCGTCCTAAGATAATACATATTCTTTCGAAGAAACAACTTGTTTACCAGGGACTTTGATTGATACAAATTCCCTAATTTATCCCATAGTTCCTTGGCTATAGATTCTCCTGAGACATTCAACAACACTGAGTTTTTTAGGTAGAGTCGAATAGTACTCCTTTCTCTTATGTCCAACTTCTCCCAATATTCCTTTGACATACCAATAGGTGGTGTACTAGTAGTTTTTGTACTAGTAGGTTATGTATCAGTCATCTATGTGCTAGTAGGTTGTGTACTAGTAGGTTGTGTACCAGGATCCAAAACGATCCATTGTTCTTTGTCTACAAGAAGTTCCTCCATCTTCAGCTTCCATAGCTCAAATATTTTACCATTGAACTTCTCTATCTCGATTCTAGAAGAGCTCGCCATTCCTCTTTCTACACTCGAATAATCACTGCAAAAGATCTGACTAAACTGAGGTTTATCACAGACCCAAGATAAAATTGATCTATCAAGACCAAGCCAAACCCTCAACAACAAAGGCATCCCTCTGAAGCCAAAAATGAGCTTACCTATGAAGTAAATCAATGCATATAGATTCTTAAGCAAAATAGAAATTAATCAATGGCTCATACACATAGTACACATAGATTTATATCGGAAACCCTTAACCGGGAAGAAAACATTTCAACTCTTCATTATATTAATTTCACCATTCACCATACAATACATCCAATGTTTTTAGGTATTCTGTAGATACCAAAACCCTAATCCCTTAATCTAGGATTAATTTAGAAAACCGCTAAAAATAGAAAAATCTGCTAAAAATAGCAAAAACCGCCCCCAAAAAATTTCAGGGCACTCCCCGAACCCCGTCAGCCTCGGACTATCGCCCGGTGTTGAATGATGGGCATAACCATGGGGTGCAATTGTCGAATATGATGTGCCCACACACACATATGCAAAGAATATAACACATAACCAACACCTTGCAGTGAGTTTTCAAAAGAGAAACAATTGAAACTTAAACAAACATCAAGGATTCATTCAACAAGACATTAATATGCATGCACACACATAAAACACAAAGATATTACCTAGTTACTCAGAGACCAACAAGCTCAAAAATCTGAAGGAAATCCTCTGTTCTTCGATATTCCTTTAACAAAACATTTACAAGGTTTTCCACAAATATCAATAGCTTCTTTCAACTTTTACAACAACTAACTATGCTAACAACAACCTCATTTGGGCATAGATTACATTGATTTATACATGAAGGGGCTTCTTGAGCCTTCCCTCCAGACTATTCTAGTGCTTTCATATCACCATTGAAATCATCCTACCACTAATATTATTACAATAAATATTCATTTACAATCTTCATATCTGAGGATATGCTTAGGATCTGTACAAACTGCGACCCATTAAAGGAAATTTACACTTATTCTTACAAAATACAATGTCTCTCTCTTCCTCGAGCCTTATAAACCTTATTATATTACATGATAAATTTAAAACAAACTGAGAAGGATGGCGCTTCTCTCTCCTCGGGATCTTCTCCCTTCTTGTGTTTTCATGTTGGTTGCTGAAGCGCTGCTGAGTAGGAGTGATGCTCCTGCAACACATTCACTAGATATGTAGATGAATACAATGCATATAAAGAGGAAGCATAAAAATCCTTAACTATTTGTTTATTCTAAATGCACAAAAAAACATGCTAGAAATGAATGTCCACTTAGTACTATGGAAATACGTGGAATTTGTGAAGAGAAACATCAAACTAACAATTTTTTTTCCTTTTCAAGTATAAATTTTTCTTACCAAGGAGTTGAGATGAATATGGAGAAACTATGTTTCACCAACTAGAGGAGGCAAGAAATAGTTTGACCATTTCAACTAGGTATGCCTTATTCCCATCCTCAATACTTTGTTGGATATAATATACAAATACATGTTGAACCCCAATATCTTCCCAATCAAATAAGTTAGCCAATGCAACATCAATGAAAGTACCAAAACCATCCTCAAATATTCCAATATCCCCTTCAATCGTTCACATCTCAACCTCAAATGCAAAACTAACATTGGAATAACCATCCACAAGGTTGGAGACCTCAAAAATAGAAACAACAATCATTTCTCCCACCTCCACATCAAAAAATCAACTCTCCAACAAAGTATAACTAGAAAATCCCAAACGAATATCAGTTTCTTGCCCAATGAACACCCAATCCAGACAATAGGAAATTCCAACAAGTATACAATAACAAGATGACCGCTTACCAAAATCACTCTATGGATCTTCAGGAGATCAATTTAAGGCTAGGGAAGGTAGTAGTAGCCCCTCATCTCATTATAGATGTAAATGTGTTGAACCTGGACAAAATAGACCTAGCTAAACAATGATACACACATTTGCAGAGAGAATAGAAGAAAGAAAAAGAAGGAGAGAAAGAATGGAAGAATTCTCATTAACCGTTGTGAATAATGAATAATTTACACATGATATACTCTATATAACTCAATGAGTTCGACTTGAGGTGAACCAAGTCACCATAGTGGTGGT
>JASDQU010438319.1:60487-72026 GCA_032191745.1 Picea mariana
ATAATGACTAATTATGAATAATAAACAAGGAATAACCTTAGGAAAAAGAAATCCTAGGTGTGTGTGAAGTAACTCCAACACCCCCCTTGAACATCACTATGGTGAAAATAAAGATTGGGTCCCAACAACAAGGCCATGTTAGGTACCCAAGTACAAAAGATACACTGAAAATAAAGTGAGGAAAGAGGGAAAACCTCATGGGAAACCCCCCCCCTCAAGGTACAATGTATGTAAAAAGAAGAAATACAATTGCTAGACAACTGTGTGCTTCACTCCAAGACGACCTTGTAGAGAATGGAATTTCTTCTCAGTGAAGATCTTGGTGAAAATGTTTGTTGTCTGTTCTGCTGAAGGATAGAACTGTAAGTCGATGATCCCCTCATGTACCAAGTACCAGATGTAGTGCATGTGGATCTCGATGTTCTTCGTCCACAACCTCTGAACTGGATCTCTGCAGAACTTCAAAGTGCTCTGGTTGTCACACTAAATGACGATTGACCAATGAAACTGAATGCCCAACTTAGTGAGAAAATGTTGTAGCCACATAGCCTGAATGGTTCTATTAACTACCCCTCTGTATTCTGCCTCAACTAAAGATAGAGTAATGACAGCTTGCTTCTTGCTCGACCAACAGATAGGCCCAGAACCAAGACTGAGTGAGTAAACAGATGTGGACTTGCGATCAATGCTATCACCAGCCCAGTCAGAATCAGTAAACCCAATGAGATCTAATGTAGAGTCTGCTGCATAATGAATCCCAAAGGTGATGGTGCCCTATACGTATCGAAGGATATGCTTTGCATCTTTCCAATGTAGCTCATGCAGCTCCTACATGAACCTGGAAACTGCGCCAGCTGCATATGAGAGGTCTGGTCTAGAGTGTGTGAGATACAAAAAGCTCCCCACTAGCTATTTGTACAGTGTGTTGTCAACTAGTGGAGTCTCCCCGTCGTCCTCAAGTTTGACTCTTGATAGGAAAGGAGTCGGAGCAGACTTGTAGTCTATCATGTGAAATCTATCAAGGAGATCTCATGCATACTTGGCCTAAGATAGTTTGATGCCTGATGCATCCTAACTGATCTCGAGTCCAAGGAAGAAGTGTAGCGGACCCATGTCCATCATCAAAAACCTATCATGAAGAATCCTCTTGACTGCAGCAATCGCTGAAGTTGAGCAACCGGTGATCAACAAATCATCGACATATAGAACTAAAAGTAGAAGTGAATCAATTGTCCTGAGCATGTATACATTCAGGTCTGATTTACAACGTAAAAATTTCTGTGACAACAGGTAGGAGTCCATATTGGCATACCATGCCCTCGAAGCCTTCTTGAGGCCATAAAGTGACTTCTTCAGTTGACAGACCAAAGATGAGTCATGCATAAATCCCTGGGGCTGCTCCATGTAGATATCCTCAGAGAGATCACCATGAAGAAATGCATTCTTCATGTCCATCTGATGGACTTCCCATCCCTTGGCTGTTGCAATGGAAAGTGCCAATTGTATGGAATCCATCTTCGGTACTGGAGTGAAGGTCTCATCATAGTCAATACCATGAACCTACTGAAAGCCTTTGGAGACAAGCCTAGCTTTGTATCTACTGATCTGTCCATCCACTGCACTCTTGGTCCTGTAGACCCATCTGTATTTGACAAATTTCCTCCCAGAAGGAAGGGGAACTAGATCCCAAGTCTGGTTCTCGAGGAGGGAGTTGTACTCCTCCTGCATGGCGGATTCCCAAAAGGGATTTCCAACATCCTCGCCATAAGACTGTGGATCTGAAGACTGAACCAAGAAAAGATGCCTGGAAGGCAATGGTTCAGTGGCAGTGAGTGCAACATGAGGCTCCTCGAACTCAGATCGAGTCCTCCTAGTATCGGCTGGATCACCAACGAGATCCCCTGCATCCTGAAGAGTAGTTTGTGCCCACTTGGGCCTCTGCTCTGGCTCTGCAACTACATCTAGATGCTCTGAATTTGTATCTAACTGTACTGAATCTGAATCTGAATCTGAATTCTCTAAATCAGAACTGTCATCTGAAGAAGAGTCGGCATCTGCATGCTCATCATCTCGGACAGGTGGAAGAGTGAAGGTGTCTGCATGCGGCTGTTGAGGTACATGCGAGACACTTTCCTCGAATTGGACACTACGCTCAATGATGAGCCGGTCCAAGGAAAGATCAATAAGTCTATATCCCTTCACACCTTAAGGGTATCTAACAAAAATTCACTCAGTGCTCTGTGGATCAAGTGCCTTCCTCTTTCCAGAGGGAATCTAGGCCCATGCAGGAGAGCCAAAAATGCGAAAGTGGGTCACTTCCAGTTTGAGGCCACTCCAAGCCTCGTAGGGGGTCTTATCCTTGACATATCTATGGGGAGATCTGTTTTGGATGTATGTTGGACAGTTAAGTGCTTCGGCCCATAGTCTCTGTGGTAGTGACTTTGCATGCAACATGCAATATGCCATCTCTTTTAGAGATATGTTTTTCCACTCAACAACTCCATTTTGCTGCAAAGTGTAGGGAACTGTATGTTGCAACTGAATACTTGCCTCATGGAAAAGATTATGGATCTCATGATTTACATACTCTCCTCCATTATCATTTCAGAGGACTTTGATCTTCTTTCCGGACTATGTCTCAACCAGGGCTTTGAAATCTTTGAGGTGTTGAAAGACCTCAGATTTTTTCTTGAGAAAGTAGATCCATGTAAAACGTGAGAAATCATCAACAAAAATGAGAACAAACCTTTCTTTGTTGATCGATGGATGCGGAAAAGGACCCATGAGGTCATTTTGGATCAGATCTAAAGGTGCAGAAGCTCACTAAGACTTTCCTTTGTTGAATTTATCTTGAGGGCATTTCCCGAGAACACATCCCTCACATACTCCCTTGGAGAAATGGATGTCTGGTAGACTATCAACTAATCTGTGCTTGCTAAGCTGTTGCATGTATCTAAAATTCAAATGTCCAAATCTTTCGTGCCATATCCTACTACTTTCATCAACATGAGCAAGCAGTAAAGAATAATCAGGTTCAATGAATTCAGAAAATCCATACAATCTAGACTGATGATTTACCTCACCAGTAGAAACCTTGGAGTTGGTTTTCATGTCGTAGATGTCCACGACATTTGGTGTGAATACAAATTTATTTTTGGTGTTGGAATTCGTCATCTGATACACAGAGAGAAGGTTGATAGAAAGCTTGGGAACATGCAACACGTTCTCAAAGCTTCCGTTGGTGAGTTCAATCCTTCCTTTGCCGGTGACTTTGACAAAAGAGTTGTCCCCCATCAGAATGGGAGGACCTTTGCATGCATCCAAAGAAGAATATACTGCTTCTGAGGCATCCATTTGATGTGATGCTCCTGAATCTACGATCCAATCATCATGAGAGGAGTTGATGGCAATCAAGGCATGGCTAGAATTGCCTTTCTTGGAATTCAGATCTTCTGGCTTCTTCTTCTTTGCACCCTCGGGGATGCAATCTCCAAGGTTGTTTTTTTGAAGTATCTGAGACATTAGATCTATTTGTTTTTTCATGCATGTGGATTCTGAATGGAATCCTTTGTGAAAGTATGTGCATTTCTCTCCTTTTCTTCCCTTTTCTTTTTTGGATCTGGAGGCATTGGTGAAGGGTTTTGTGTACCCTTCCTTCTTCATATTTGCATGATATTTCCACATATATTTATCTTTAGATTTTCGATATTTGTGTCTGCCATCATGCATAGTGAGTGCATGCGCCCTTGGGCCTTTCATTGCACCCATGTTGATGAGCTTGGTTTGCTCTTGTGTCAGGGATTCGATAAAGTCCTCAAGAGAAGGCATCTTCCAGGTGGCTCTAGAGGTGAATCTGACAGTATGGAATGTGGATACAAATACATAGAATTTAGGTCCAATCTTGGAGATAATGGTGAGAACCATTTGTTTCTCCTCCACCAATTTATCAACCTTGCAAGCTTTGAGTTGCGACAATAAATCCTTGAATTTTGTAAAGAAATCTTGGATATTGTCGAAGCTTTTTGGATCCAATGTGAGAAGCTCCACCTCTAGCATGTGTCCCCTCATCTCATCCTATTTTCCAAAGATCCCTTCCAATATTTTCCAGGCTTCATTGGGAGTCTTACAGGAAGATATGTGAAAAAAGAGATCAAGAGAGATGAGATTGCAAATTTTGCCGAGTGCCTCATCCATGCAATTTAAGTACTTGGATTTTTCAATGGTTGATGTCGGCTCTGTATCTGTATTCATGGTTAACCTATAAAACCCTCTGTATCGAAGATGTATGACTATTTTCTCCTTCCATGCAAAATAGTTGTAAGGTGTAAGAATGAATTCTTTTTGGAATTCCATCTTTCCACTGTCTTCAATCTTTTGTACCTGCAAAAATTTTGGTGTAGCTTTTGCTTAGCTGTCCGTCGGCTTTGATACCATGTAAATGTGTTGAACCTGCACATAATAGATCTATCTAAACAATGATACACACATTTGCAGAGAGAATAGAAGAAAGAAGAATAAGGAGAGAAAGAATGGAAGAATTCTCATTAATCGTTGTGAATAATGAATAATTTACACATGATATACTCTGTATAACTCAATGAGTTCGACTTGATGTGAAACAAGTCTCCATAGTGGTGGTCTAGAGTGATATGGAAACACACCAGTAGTTACAGGAGTGAACTTCCACCTATTCTAGTCTCTTAGGAAGTTATGGGAGTGAACTTCCACCTAGTTGAGTTAACTAGTCAACTAGTCTTTAGTTAACTGACTGAACAATGAGTAGTGAGGATTTAACTCAGGGAATCAAGGCTAATGCACCACTTTGGTGATGATCCCAAGGCAAGGTCTAATTAGCATGGTTATGATCCCAATGTTGCATGGTGATGATCCTAATGCAACATCTAAACTCAACTCAACTAGTCAAACTGAAGTGTCAACTGAAAGAGAATATTCTCCAGGTGGAATATTCTCCCCTAAAATATAGGAGACTGGATAATGACTAATTATGAATAATAAACAAGGAATAACCTTAGGAAAAAGAAATCCTAGGTGTGTGTGAAGTAAATCCAACAATAGATCCCTTGGAGGATAAGGGATCCGAGGAGGAAGAAACTCCTCCACAAGAGAAATAACCTATCCATCAACCAACACCTCATTTTCCTGAAAGGATAGAAGCTAAGAAGATTTACAAAATCTTAGGAAACCTCTTAGGTGAACTTGAGAATTTATGTGTCAAAATATCTCAAATTGACGAGAAATTTCTAGAGTTCATATTTTTAGAGGTCACATTTAGTGTCTATTTTTACCCTCATTCCAAAAAGTGGTGCTACTAGTAGCACCCTTTTTTTAGGGTTAAAATTTCCACCTATTGCAACCATGCCCTTAACAAGATCGTAACATTGTCGAAAAAAAACTTAAAATGAACCCTCGAATAAAAAAGTCATGCTAACAACAATACCATTTTTAATTTTCAAGGTTAAAACTACTTTTTGACATTTCCAAACTTAAAAATCAGTGTTGTTACAACTAAAACATTAAAGTTGACTCCCAAATCGAAAAGTGGTTCTCTAAGTAGTAGCCCTCTTTTTTTCTAGGGATAAAATTGAATGATTTTTAAAACATGACCTTGACAACCAATACACTTGAAACAAAAATCTTAAAACCAACCACTAAATAAAAAAAAAGCATTATCAATAAAACCCTCTTTTTGGTGGACTTAACATTGTAACATTTTAAAAAAATAAATGAAAATAGAAAAATAAAATTGAATAACATATAAAAAATAACAAATTTAAAAAAGAAATAAAACAAATGGTAAAAAAGCAACAACACATTTGAAAAAAGAGCAAATATTAAATGAAATTAAAAAAAAATAAAACTTAAAAACACAAAACTTTTGTGGGCACAAACATCACGAAACTTTGTTTTTAAGTTTTTCCTCCAAGAGTTTATTTAATGATTTAATTTTTTTTTTAATGGGTTTCTAAAATTTTTAATATTTGTTTTTTTAATTCTTTTAGTATTCGTTTTATTATTATTATTTTTTTCATATATTTATTTTATGTAAAAATGTATATTATATATTTTAGAATTGTTTTCAATCTATTTTGTTTTTGTTTTAATTAAAGTTTTTATTTAAAAATCATTATTATTTTTTAAAAATTTAAATTTTTATTATTTAAAAAATTAAAAAGAAAATCATATATTAAAAGAAAATCATGTTTTTCAATTGTTTGGGGTTTTTCTCATTTCATTTTTAGTTATTTTTTTTTTTTGTATTTTGGAATTTGTTTACAAGTATGGGGATTTTGGGTCATGATTTTTAGAATGTTATAATTTAAAACTTGGAAAAAAAGTGTGTTATTGATAGTACTTTTTTTGGATTGGGTGTTGGTGTGAAGATTTTGGTTCCAATGTTATTGATTGTTAAGGCCACAATTTTGTAAAACTTGCAATTTTATGCATAGAAAAAAATAGGATTTTTTGTCAATTTTAAGGTTTTGGTTGGAATGGTATTGATTGTCAAGTCTGGAGGCTTTAAAGAATTAGTAGCTTTAACCTTGAAAATAAACAAGATGTTGTTGTTCGTTCTACTTTTCAATTTAGGGGTTGATTTGAAAGTTTTTGTCGAAAACATTACGACATTGTTAAGACCATGGTTGCAAAATGTGGTAATTTTAAACTTGAAAAAAAAGGCTACTACCAGTAGTATCACTTTTTGAAATGGGGGTTGATTTTGGTGTTTTTGGCTAAAAAATATGGGTTTCTAGGGCTAGAGTTCTTGTCTTGAGGTCACAGATTCCATCAAGTCATTAACTATATTTAGGCTTTTAAGGATGTTGCTATCTAAGAAGAATGCAAATTCATCAAAGAAGAATGCATTAATGGGCCAAGAAGAAAATGAAAAGACTCTCTTATAGTTAATGTGATAGGCCAACTTGTGGATCTTATGTTAGGAAAAATATGTATTCCTAAATACTTATATCTAAATAACATTTTGTATATTTTTACATCAAGAAAAATATAATCTAGAACACCCTAAATAAACCTAGGAGGAACCATCAATGTTATGTCAAAGCTTACCATGCTTAGAATTGAGACACACACCTACTATACTCTAGCTAGTAGATAGATTAGTTGTAAAACCTAAGGGATTCTTAGAGTATGTGATGGTTTCTGTTGATTCATGGGAGTGCCCAATAGATTTCATAGTACTACATATTAAATCCAAACTCAATATGTATCCCTTCATCCTAGAAATACCTTGACTAGTTACAATTGATGCATATATCGGCTACAGGGAAGGAAACATGACCATAACAAATGGTCAATCATAAAACAAACTAATACTCTATCCTTATACCAAGCCACTCATTGATACTAAAACACTTATTTGGGTAAGACAAGAGGAAGGTCCGATAAGAAATACTTCAAGATATAGTACACCCTCTCCTTACAATTGAAACAACATTGGCCATAAATGATATACATGAAGATACTTTCATTTCAAACTATATACAAAATCTATTTCAATTTTTTAAAAAATTGAAGAATACTGTGGTCAATTGGAAGAAGGATAATCCAAAAATTATGTTGATTTAAAAAACATTTCTAGGAAATATTCACTCACTACTTATATTGAAAAAGATGCAATCACAACAATGGAAATCTCCCCACCCAAAAATCTAAAAATAAACAGTAGTTTGATTGTTGTCCAAAAATAACAATTACTAAATGTCCTCAAAAAGCATACATCAACCTTTGCATGGGATTACAAGGACATAAAGAGCACTCATATAGGCATTTGTACATACCAGATCTACATAAAAGATTAATATTCACACAAAAGATAACCTCAAAGGAGAATGAACCCTACCTGAAAAGACATTGTCAAGGAAGAGTTATAAAAACTCTTAAATGCAATATTTTTCTACTCAACTTATGATAGTGAATGAGTTTCACCCTTAGTTATAGTGCCCAAAAATAATGGAAAATGGAGATTGTGTGTAGATTAACCTGAGTTCAACAAGGACATAAGCAAAGATCACTTTTTCTTACCTTAAGTATTGGATGCCTTTGCAAGTAAAAAGTACTTTAATTTTATGTTTAGTGTATATAACCAAATACAAATCATCCTTGGGGATGAAGAAAAAACCACTTTTAGTTTTACCTGGGCAAATTTTATAGCATTCTTTGTTAGTAAATTGAAATATGTAGAGAACAAACAAAATATTTTACTCATATTTACTTCAAAAATGGAATATCTAGAAGTTTTTCCTTTCTTTGGATAGTTTGAAGCCCAATGTTCTTTCTACTTGCAGACTTACAGATGAAACAACAATTAGACTTCTTTAGTGAAGATCTATTTTTCAAATAGAAAGATTTTATTCTCTTAACGAAATAAAATTTTATATTTTATTTTTCACAATTGCAATAATCTTTCTTTCCATAGCCAAAGGAGTAGGTTTCAAGGAACAGATTGTAGTGTTTTCCTAGAAACAATTGTTTTAATTTATGATGCAGGAGCATAAAGCCCCCTAATCAAAGTGGAAATTTCCAAACCTTCCAGAAGGCGTAGCGTGGAAACAAAAGGATGTGATTTTCTTGAAATTCATGTAAAATGATAAGGTTTTTTTTTTTATGTATTGTTATTAATTACTGTATTAAACATGTTGTTAGCAGATTTCGAGGGAATGATCAGATTTGAGATGATTTGATCCCTCTATTTGTTTTAAATATGTAAGCCATCAGGCATTGAAACAGGAGGAGGCTGCCACAATGTAAACTAGGCTAGGAGATATCGAGACATGAGATCTCCCTCGTATGTAACATCGAGCTCGATTATCTAATAAAATTTATGTATTTTATGTAACCATGAGTTATGTTTCCTGTGCATTTAATCTTGTCTACAAATCCTAATGAATCTATAGATTTGGAGTCCAAATGCGTGTGTGAGGAGTGAGGTCTGATATCACATCGTGAGTGTGCAAGTATGAATATTCGAGGAAATATTGTATTCTAGTGAAGGGGATCCACCGTTGTTCACGAAATGGATCAACAATGATCCAAGGTTAAATAGATATTTTATAAGTGTAAATTCATCCTTGATGAGGCTTCAAAGGTGGTAATAGACAGATCGTCTAGCCCTAGTTTCTAGCTGTCAGTTCTGAGCGTGAATTGGATAAAGCGCTCAACGCAGAAAGTGTTGAAACGAGACCTCAACCAGACCCGAATCTTGTGAAGTAGGTGGAGCATCTGAAATGACAAAGGATCGATGACTTAAGGTGAGCACCGTAGCTATGAGTATGGGAATTGAGCCATGAGATTGTTTGGACAATATGATATTGAGACTTGTGAGATAGGTGAAGTTCCTATGAACTTCATGGCAGTGAGTTTTAAGAAGAGTAATTATAATCTCGTGGTGCATTCAAGGAAACAATTTGATTTTTAATTGCTTCCATGGATGACGTTTTCAGTCCATTTCGTGGACCCATAACCCACAAGTATGAGGATCGAACTCATGGAAAAATTTGATTCGAAGGACCCCATAATCGATCTCTATCAAGTGGTATCATAGAGGATTTACGCTCTTTGGAAGGGATATAGAATGAGTATTCTCTTTGGGATGAATCATGATAAATGTAGAGCAATTTGTTCCTTGAAGCAAGCTGAAGAACAATGAAGTTTTGCAATACGAAATTTGTAGGAAGATGATAGTTCCAACAAGGAGAGTGTTGGGTGGAACTGTGAAACTCACAAGGTATCAGTTTCTGAAGAAGTATATTGTGTAGATAGGAGGAAAAAGGAATTGGATATACAATTACCTTGGTGAATTAATGCATAATTGAGGTCGTGCAAACCAAGCAGTAGAAGATATGTTTGGAGCACATGATCTTGGAACATATCTTGTAGGTAATAAGTTTTATGGTTTGAGATAATTTCGGTGAAAACATAGTTATGTTTGCATATAGAATCAAGAAGAGAAATGATATTGTAATGGCCATTATAGCCATAGAAGTTGTAACAAAGAAACAAGAAGCAAGCCCTTAGGTGAAGAAGCTTGTGGTAGAGAGAATATTTGAAGAGAGGAGAAAAATAGAAGTTCTCAGAGGAATGTGAGTAGATGCATAATCCAAAGAAGAAAAAAGAATTCTCATAATGTTCAAGAGGAGAGAACCAATGATACCCAAAGGTCAATCTCATGAGGAAATATTGATGAGGTATTGAGTGGCAAGGTGTAGAGACTTTCTACAAGAGAAAGACTGTTGGAAGATTGTTTGTTGTCATTGATGTCAACCCTAGTCATTGGTTGTAGTCATTGATGTCAACCCTAGCCATTGGCTTTTGGACCCAACCATTGATCAAAATAGATAGACATGAAGGAAATTACACATGAAGGTACAACACCCATGATGGGTATTATAAGTCATGTCGCTTCCGGTGGTATGTTGCAATCACGTGGATTCACTATGAAAATGTGAATTGTAAACATTTCAACTATTTATTCACTATAATTTTGGAGATACACTCTATGGAAGAGAGGGTTTTTGAGTAGTCCCGAAGCTAGTCATAAACATGAGTTTCGGGTGAAACAATCATAACGTCTTCATAGATAATCCAAATTAAGTGAGACTAATTGAATTGGAAAGAGTACAGGCTTTAGTTTTCTGTGTATGAATTTAATAATCTTATGTTAAACATTGAGCGTGGGGCATGCTCTACAAGTTTGATCTCTTGAATAAACTAGAATTGAATAAGGTCTACCATTTTCTCTATAACTCATTTTCTGGGAGGATTCAAGGAGTGAAACTTGGAGGCGTTTCAAAGAATACATTGAGTTATATTATATATAGGATCATAGTATTCTAAGAAGTGAACAATTGCAAAATTTTAAGAAGTCTCAGGAAGCATTATCAGGTTCCATGTGATGGTTGGTTGATGGTGATAATTTAATGTAAAGTTTTATTATCTCTCATATATTCTTGGGTGGAATGAAGGGGCAAGGATGGAGAGGTAAACCCTCTCTTGATATTGAAGGATTGTATCTTCCTTTTGTTAGAATATGAATGAATGTGCTCGTTTTACCATTGACAATATTGCTATTGTCACCCAACCATAGGCCCAAGCCACCCTAAAAGCACCTAAACCTTGATAGAGAATCACTCCAGAAGCAAACCCTAGGTTAGATAGCCAAACAAAGGGTAGCGCACCTTTGCCCAAGGATAGTGCACCAACAAGAGTTGATCATATAGTCCAAACCCTAACCAAGAGGTATTCCAAGCCAAACATGATCTGCTAGCTGCAACAACTGCAATGGAATCTCTCCTCCAAACCTGCACACAAAGCTGGGCACTACAGTGCACACAAGTGATGCTCTGCAATTCTGAGACTGCTTGCCAGAATGAAGACTGGCCTCTTGTATTTATAGTAATTCTGGCTAACTGTCTGGGCCGACTTCTCATTCTGGGTATCTGTCTGTTCAATATATTTTATTTCTTCTGGCCGACTTCTTCTCTTGAAGTCTAATAACCTAATACAA